>OX387247.1:4129218-4150882 GCA_947562095.1 Branchellion lobata | reverse complement strand
TAGCAAAACAAAATAAATTGTTCTTATCTGACGAAGATGCCTGCTTCAAAGCAAAGAAACCTAATCTTGTATCAACAGAAACTGATAGCTCGAATGATTCAGAGGTCGTTCAATCTACACCAGGGCCTAGAACTACAAAACAGACTATGGACATAAACTCGTTTGGAATAACTGATACATTCAAAAAATCTGTGACAATGCCCTCAAGAGTCTACAAAAGAATTGAAAAAGCAAGTGCTTCTTCAGAAATAGTCTGTGGACCTGTAACTTCGGCAGGAAGAGTGAAAAAAGGGCAAACAATTAAAAAGGAAAATTCTTTGATTGTCAACACACCAGCAAGAAGAGTGACAAGAGTAATACAAAAAAATCAAGAAGCTGCTTCTCCTTTTGTTACTCCCGCTCGAAGAGTAATGAGGATGATACAAAAAAAACAAGAAAATTCTTCACCATTATTTACTCCTGCAAGAAGAGTGCAAAAAGTGGAAATGCAGCAAAATTCTTCACATATTGAAAAGACAGGTAAAAAAACTTTAATTTTTTCAACACCAACAAGAGCTTTGAGGAATGTTAAGAGTGGGATTAATACCCAAACTTCAGAAGCGCTTCCAGCCACTAGTCTCAAGGAAACCCCAGTTTCAAAAAGTAATCTTGAAAAATCACCCAATTCGTCTAAAAAGTCATTTTTGAGGAATAATACTAATATGACCACCCCCAAAAGTAACCAATTATTGGGTCGGAGGATAGGAGTGGAAAGCTCAGTGAAAAGAAAACTTCTACAGAGTGAAAGTAGTAGAAAAGAAAGTGAGAAAATTAAAAAAACTCTACATATCAGGAATAAACTGCAAACTGGTCAAGCTTTGGAGTTTGAGAAGAAAAAAAAAGGTTTAAGAAGCCAAGAAAGATTGTGAAACAAAAGATGAATTTAAAAAGTTGAGCTAGAATACTTTCTGGGTTACTTTCTTTGGTTTGTATTCAGTTTTTTTTCACTGAATAAGCTTTCATTGTTTTCATTGGCAAAATTTATAAACGAATTCTATGGGTTTTTATTATTTATATTATTATTTATATTTTTTGTTGTGATTATTGTTAAAATGACACTAAATAAAAAAACTTATTTCATTGCAGAATCACTAAAAGTAAATTTTCGCTTATTATTTTTTACTATTGAAATAGATTGTACAAACGTGTTATTGAAGAGCATATTTGAATTGTTTGTAATTTATATCATTCATTATTAAGTCTCCATATTTTTGTATCTTATTATTATAATTATTATTATTTATATTATTATTATTATTATTATTATTATTATTGTTATTGAATGAAACTGATAGATGTTAATACAAAAGCGCCTTTGAGGCAACGCAGTTTGCGAACTGTGCGCTATAACAAGTGTGTCTTCATATTAAAACGTCCTTTTATTATACCAAATTTTATTTATTTTTATTATGATTAATATTTCATTCAATGAAAGACTTTGTGAACTGCTTTTCAGCACTTTGTTCAAAGGCGCTTTTTTATTTATTTTGATCTAGTTATTTATTAAAATTTGAATTTTAAATCTCAATATTTCAATCACTAATGAAAGTCATCAATTTTCTCTACATTTATTTTCACTTTTTTTCTATTTCAGAAGGCAATATCGTGCTGAAGATAAAGAGAATCAATAAATTATATTAATTATCAATTATTCATATAATTTTAAAATAGTGAAATTCAAAAAATAGCAGTATATTTTTATATTTTATCAGAAAAAAATTTAGCGGTTTTATATATGAATAAACTGATCGAATTTTTTCATTATTTTCGAATTACATTATAATAAAAGAATCGCTACCCTTCTAATTATGCGCTACGATCTCTATTTTTAAATCAAAAGATTGGTTTCCTGTACACAGCTTAGACAATTCTTCGATATGGCCGATTCTTACGCGGACGATTATTATAACAAAGATAATGATGAATACGACTCAAAAAAAAGAAGAGATTACGATAGAGAACGCAGTTCAGAAAGTGACAGAAGCAGGGATTCAGACAGGCGAAGGAGACGGTCCAGAAAGCGGTCGAGGCGCTCAAGAGATCGATCTTATACTCGAAGTAGTAGTAGGAGTCGGAGCCGAAGCCGCAAAAGAAACAGGTTTTGGTCGTGTTTTTTTGTTTATGGTCTATTTTTTGAATGCGTAATCAACTTTTTATGACGGTATACCGATTTAGTGGGACTAATCTTTCTTTTAATTGTTCATGAAATTTAGAAGAAGATGGGATTATGATGATTACGGAAGCGGCTCAGAAGGCGATTATAGACATTACCAGAGGGAGGCTTCACCACCTGATAACCGAAGTGTATGTGTTAAATAAAATAGTATTACACTTTTCATGATTTTCAAGCTAAATATTCAACTTTATTTTAAGGATCGGGGTCGAAGTCGGTGGAATGATGGCACTCCAAATAATGTTCTTCTCATTCGAAATCTTGCTTTGCATCAGACTGAAGGAGAGGCAAGTGAAGTAATATTGTCCCAATAAGATGTCAAAGGGATTGAAAATGATTGTGTGTGAAATATTTTCAAGAAAAAATTTCAAAAATGGTTGTGACTGTTCAATAGGTGCGAGGTGAGTTTGAGCAACATGGAGTAGCTATAAGGGAAGTGAGACTGATGCGATCAAGAGAAACAGGTGTGTTATTGAGTGAAAAAATGTTTAATATTAGTCATTCTGGATACTTAGTCATCAACATGTTTTACATCAACAGGAGACTCTCTGAGGTACTGCTTTGTGGAATTCTACTCTGTTCCCGAAGCTCAGGACTGGATGCAGTTCAACCAGGCATGGCGACCCCTCATGCAAACACGCCTTCCCACTACACACTCCAAAAACAATAGTTCCTTCTCAACCTCAACTGGCCTCTATCGACATCCATGGAAAACACCCACCCACACAACTTCTACCCACTCAGGGCGAGATGAAGGTAGAGGGTGGGAGAACCTGGTACATGTACTACAGTAACACCCGTCGAGGCACTCTCACGCCTGGATCATCTTCAAGTCTCATTGAGCAGGACTGGCTTTGCACCAAGGTGGCCCATTTTGAGCTTCTGATGACTATGTTATAAATAATCATTGACTCCTTTTGCAGTGCTCATGTGCAAACTTCCAAAGAAGATCCTTCTGTCGCAGATGCAGTCATGCAAGAGAAGGTAAACGTGTGTTATTACTACTTTGCCTTTGAAAACGCATGTTGAGTTATGCAAACGTCTACTCCCACAGACACCACAAGGAGGTCAGCTTACATGACGTCAATGATGTCTGATGGCAGTGACCAGGTGGGCACCAACCCCTGCAACAGTGAGTACTCTTTTGTTGTTGTTGTAGTTTTTGTTTTTATAGCTGCTATTGTTTCTATTCAGCTTCATCTTTAACAAAAATAAAGGCTGATTAAGTGCCTTCATGGGTGACTGATTACTTGACAGCTCTACTCTTGAGGGGCTTGGATGGCTTGACCACTGAAGAGACCATCATATCAGCCATCCTGCAACACACTGGCATCCAGGTCGACATTTTCTGCAACTACACACTATTAATCGTTTATCTTTTCAACTCTTTGTTATAGCTTATATATTCTAATTTTTAAAAACACACACAGACTTTAAACTGTCATGTGGCAAGGGACAAGGACACAGGAGCCAGCAATGGGTATGCCCTGATTGAGTTGACGTCGGCGATGGAGGCAGGAGTGGTGCTGAAGCAATTGAGTGCATCTTCGCACCACTCATCCACGCCCTCCCATCCTCTGGAGGTTGACGGCAAGGTGCTTGTGGTGAACTATGCCAGGAACAACTTCAACACTGCGTGAGTGCACCTTGTTGTTTGTCAAATCTTTCATATTCGTTCTTTTTTTCCTTTTTCTCATCCTCTACCTACCTTCTTGTTCATTCACTCCATCATTGCACCCAGATTGTCTGCCATGTATGCTCCTGACACCCAGTCTTCGAGTACTCCTCGGCTTACCATGCCCACATGCAGCAAGGGTGTGTGTTTGTGTTTGCGTGTGTTCATAAGCCAGGAGGCAGGAATGTTTGCGCTTGTGCTTGGATTGACTGCTTGTGGAAAAGATGTTTCCAGTTGATCTTAGCACCTGCAACTACCATGAAGCTGTTCCATCAAGCACCCGAACCTCACCACTGTACATTCGAGCCAACCAGACACCTCCGATCTCCACTACCACAGACTTCTCCGAGAACACAGCAGCTGCCGTGGCACAGGCTGCAATGATGAAGCGACGACCTACCTTCCACAACCAACCCACCACCATGCCCACTCGTCCAACACCCACCAATGCATACCCCAAATATCGTAATTATTGCTCTAGTATTGCCATGGTATATACATGCGAGGAGTAATGTTGGCTGTATCACCAGACGTCGTCACGTGCTTCTCCGATGTCGTCATAATCCGATACCACCCCCATCTCCCTCGCAGCAACTCCTGACACCTCAAAGTTCACTTTTGACCAAGCATCCGGCTATTACCTCGATCCAACCACTAACTTCTACTACGATGCTAAAACTCAGGTTGTGTGCACTTGGTTTTTCTTTGTGTAATGTGGGTGGGTGTGTCTGGGGAAGTTCAGTTGGTTCAGGTTTTCAATGTTGATAATAATTATGACGACGATGATGATGATGATGATGATGATGATGATGATGATGATGATGATGATGATGATGATGATGATGGGGATGTTACAAAGCAACAGTGGCATGGAAGTTTATGATGTCACACCAACCTCCTTCAGTACTTCTATAACGCCCACAAGCAACACTTCATGTACTGGGATGCCGATCAACAAACATACATCCCCGTTGCGAATGACAACCAAACCACCACTGCCACCAATGTCGATTCCACTGTTTCTCCTACCACCACTGCTGTTACTGCTACTGCTGCTGTTGTCTCCACATCCGCCTCTGCCACCACTTCCACTCTCCCTACTTCTGCTCATAATGACAAGGCCAAGAAGATAGCCAAGGTTGGTGTCTGTTGATGGTGCTGATTGCTTAAATTGGAATGTTAGGGTGTGTTGGAATTGGTTGCTTGGTTGATCAAGGGGTTGATTATTGTTTGTAGGACATGGAGCGATGGGCAAAGAGGATGAATTCTCAAAAGGAGTCCATGAAACCAGTCATTCAAGCGGCTCCACAGGTGACTGTTCAGTCTGCCAATCCAGTCACAATTCCTGCCGTTAGCACCGCTCTGACACCAGATGGCGCTCTTTCCACACAGGTTGCGGCCCGTCTGAATGTCATGACTCCTCCCAACTTGCTTACCTCTTTCATACACCTTCACTCATCTACCTCCACTTCTCAGAATGCTGGCAAGAACAAGCTCGAAAAACTTGACCAGCTTTATTCTTCCTGGGAAGATGTCTGTTAATTTTCCAATTATATATACATTATTTATTAATTTGTTTATTTTCATATCTGTCTATATATATATATATATATATATATAATAATAATAATAAGACGAGTTTCTTCAGAGTTATCCAACCTCACCACACCACCACCTACAGAACGCTGAAGAGGCTCCTGTCAGCAAGCAGTTTTCAATGCCGTCCGACAAGTCCTCACCCCCTCGCACCTCGTCACCAGCCGAAGCAGACAAAAGTTTGGTGGACTGGGAGAGGCTCACGTGTGTCCTCTGTCGCAGGGCCTTCCTCAACCAGGACACGCTGCAAAAGCACTTGCAACTTTCGTCACTCCATAAGGTGTGCGTGTGTACAATTTGTTCTTGTGCGTGTGTTTACAGCATCATTGTGCGTGTGTTTACAGCGTCATTGTGCGTTTTTTTACATAGTCGTGCGTGTGTTTACAACGTCATTGTACATGTGTTTACAACGTCATTGTGCGTGTGTCGGTGTCTGACGATCTTTATTCTTTAGTAGCAGTTTTTGTTATTCTCATATGCCTATTAAGTTGACTTTGTTTTTTTTATTCTGTTTTATTAGAGTTTTTTACATTTCTAGACCAATTTTATAACACTTTTGCAGTATTTTCCTCTTCGCCATCTCAAACCATAATTTCACTTCCTTCTCACCACCTCTTCACTTCTTCACCAATTTCAACCACCTCCACTTCACAGACCAATCTTGCAGAGTATCTCAAAACACAAGGAGACTCAGAAGTGAGTTGCTTCATTATCAACACCGCCACATCCTCATCATTCTCATCATCATCGTTATCATCACCACCACATCGCAACCCGATCATTATTCATGCACCACCGCCACCACACAGACTCAAACATACAGAGACAGAGCTAGTGAAAGGAGGAAGAAGTTTGGAGGCGATGAGCCGCCGTTAGTTATTTTTTTCTTTTTCATATTAAACAAGTTTCACAGCGCCACTAGTAACTCAAAAATGATAAACCCACTTGAGGATGCTTACTTGAATGCTCGACTGATAATTGTTCCCTATGGCACACAGACCGCAGAAGAAGGGTAGGAAGAAGGAGGTTGAGGTGCCAGTGGAGATGGAACAAAAGGCCACAGAAGCCGCCGCCACCACCACCACCACGTCTGCCACCGAAGAAGAGAACAACGTGGCGTCGAAATTGATGCGCAAGATGGGATGGAAGGAGGGAGATGGCTTGGGAAGGAACTTACAGGGCATTGTAGACCCCATACAGGTGAGGTGGTGTGTTGGATCAGGTTCTCAACTTTCTAACGCGTGCTACACACACACACACACACACACACACACACACACACACACACACACACACACACACACAGGCAACAATGCGACAGTCGTTGGCAGGGCTGGGTTCTCGAGTGCTGGAGACTCCCGTTGACGGACTCAACCACTACAACGACCGACTCAAGAACACCTTCAGAGCCTACTTCAACGACATCAAATAACTTGAAGCTGTGATGTGCCCTGGTCAGCTGTGTTGTGTAATGAGCTTTTGGTCGTGGGTCAGATAGTGCTAAGTTGCATTTGGTTTAGATAGGATTTGATTGGATTCGGTTAAGATTGGATTAGTTGGATCGGTTGGAGATAAACTGAAACCGTGTTGATCTTCAGTGATGCGAAGGTGTACATTATTTAACCGTATTATAAACGTCATTATATAGTGATTTATTGTATGCGATTCATTCTTCTGGAGCGTTGTTTAGTATCTTTCTCGTATAAATTTCAATTATTTGTAATAAAATTCAATGTCTTTGAAATTTTTAACTTTTAAGTAACTTATTCGAATAATTATTCAAATATTTCAACGAATTATAAGTGAATTAAAAAATTCAACAATTGAGACATTACAAAGTTGAAAATTATCGATAATTAAAAACGTTACGAACAGCTAAATTCTAATCTCTTCTAACCGGTATATTTAAGAACGTCTTTTATAATTTTGTTCAAAGGCGTTCTCGCAAGATGTTTTACTGGCTATGGGCTACTAAAAGATTAGGACAATCTAGGACGGCATCTGTACTATAATTGCTTTGCCGCTTTTAGAACTCAAACCTTACCTCCCCCGGTAAAACTTTACGAAGGAACAGGTCAAACGTCATGCCGCAAACGCGGAGAAGTTACACCAAAAACCATAAAACCACGAAGAAATTGGATTATTGCTGCTTTTAATTTGTCCGATTGTTCTCTGCGTTCTGTACCATTTCCAACGTCTGTCGGATTTTTTTCAATAAAGCCAATTGTAAAAATGTTGGAGTGAAAGTTGACGTAGAATCGGGTTGACATAAAACCAAAGCAATGAAACAAAAATATAACTAGTGTTAGTAACAGTAAGATTGTCTAGATTGTTACTAACACTAGTTATATTTCAAGTTTGGTTTATTTGAGATATATACCGTCAAAACTCTTATAAGTTCCATTAATGGCAAACCAAATCCCCTTCAATTGGCGACCAACGAAAAAACCCATCAAGAGCTTTCAATGGAAATGCCCAACGAAATCGTTCTCTACCAACTGCAACAACCACACCAATAATTTCAGCAACCTCAAAAATTTCAGCAAATACGGTAAAATTTGCAACAACATAAATACAACATTTAGCAACCGCAACAAAACAGTATGATTTCTTCACAACTACCTTACCTCTACCAGCAACAAAAGTTGCTAACAACAGCAAGCAGGCACGGGTGTCAAGACAATCTCTCAATTCAACCAACTACCGTTCCTCACCAACCCTCCCATCAACCAACCACCGCTCCTCGCCAGCCTTCTTGTCAACCAGCTACCGCTCCTCACTAACACACACACCAACCAACCATCCACTCAACACAAAAAAACTTTATGTCAATGAAACACTCGCTAATTACTCGTTCAGTTAATTAATTATCGAATTTTGCGATCGAAGGTCACCTGACTTCCGAAAACATCTTGAAATTTTCATCTGACAGCACAAAACCATTTTGAATTCTCTCAATTTCAAGACAAATCTGGTCCGATACGATTCATTGGAATGGTTGGCTTTTACAGAAGATTCATCCGAAAAATTAAGTTTCTACCATACAAAATCTTCAAACCTCAATTGGAGGCACCAACAGGAAAAAACACACGTCGCCCGATGAGCTTTTACTCACGTAAAGAACAGCATAAAACTGCTTGGCTTAAGGTACTTCTGGCCAAACATGAAACAAGACATTACGGAGTTTTTAACCACTTGTCTGTCTTGCCAAAAAGCAAAAATCCAAAATTCTATGAATTAACCAATGTACCCATTCAACGAAAAAACTAGAAAAAAGTTATCTTTGATTTAACAAAAACCCAAGTCTTTTACAAGATCGAATTGTTATTAATGAAAAACCAGTATGTAGGAATCCTTCTCAAAGAGAGTTACTTCTGTAGCGGTCAAGAATTGCTCTCAGAAATGCACCGATTAAACATTTAATTGTCAACAAAAATCACTCAAACAATGGAATATAACTTGACCGCTTAATTATGAAATAAGACCAAGGAGCTGATTGTGATATATAAGGCTGCTACATACTTGGACACTAGGACGTGTAGCATCTCAGGCTCGTGGCCTGGTTTCGTCGTGGTAATTTCGCTTTTATAAAGAAGGACCTCATTTATTTTTTCATCATCGTATAAAACAATAAAATCAAAGCTTCTTCGTGTGTATACGTGTTTGTTATTGCATATAAGTGTTTCTGTTTCTCTGTGATCGTATGCGTTTGTGTTTTTGTGTGATTGTATGCGTTTGTGTTTTTGTGTGTACGTCTGCGTCTGTAAAGAAGGCGGACAGGTGCAAGAATTTCCGACATTAAGTCCTCGAACACACACAAGCACACAAAGCTAAATTGCCACTGCAATAATTACACCACAGTGAACATGTGACTTTATGAGAGAGGCAACAGTAAGTTCGCATACACGGTTCAAAAAACAATTATTTCTGTAGACATATTGCTGGTCATCTCAATGCTAATTACTGGTGCAGTTGTGTGAAGTTTGGAAGTATTCAAGTTACCATCTGGAGATGTGACTTGAATGCGTTCTGGAAATGTTTGTTCCAATACTTTCAATATCTTGTGACCAATTTGCATCTGTTTGACCTGATTTTGTAACATTCGTAAATAAAACGAACGAATGAATGTTGTTTGAAATAAATAACGGATTCAAACCTAGAAACAAAGTTATTCTAGCCAATATTTAAACTTTCGTCAGTATAGCTAAGAGAGGAAAGCAGATGGTGGTGAGTAGCAGCATGAATTATTTATGAATCTTATAATGATCATTCATCTTGTCTTTGGTGTGTGTTTTTTTATAGTATAATAAAGCATTAAACTAGCGAGAATCAAACGTTCAAAAACCAACAGCTATACGCACATTTTACACACTTTCAAACACACACACACACACACACACACACACACACACACACACACACACACACACACACACACACACACACACACACACACACACACACACACACACACACACACACACACACACACACACACACACACACACACACACACACACACACACACACACACACACACACACACACACACACACACACACACACACAAACATAAACGTAAGCCTTCGTACAAAGACATATTCCGACACAATTTCCTGTCGGTGGCACGGAAGAAAAGATGGCGCTATTGATGGCTGAAGGTCGCCAATGGAGGTCTCAACGATGAACTACAAGCAATTATGGACTTTTAGTTTTAGACATTCACTGTTCTGCTTAATGTTGCGTGGGATAGAATTTATATGTTGGAAAAAGAATTTGGCACAAAAGTGGTTTTAAGAGATTCCTTAACAAGAAAAACCTATTTTTAAATAGAAAAATCTTGAAAAAATTTCAAAGACGCAACAGAAGTAGGTGAACGAGCAACAGACAGCTCTCCACCCACCTGCAACCTCCCGTTTGATGGGAAGTCCCCATGAAATATTCATTCTATTTTGCTCCAATCAGAAAACTCTTCAGCACGCTCCAGCCAATGAAAGTTCTCTTTAAACTCACACCAACCAATCATTTTGAATATTATTTTGCACACATCTGAATATATAGCGGTTATCTGTTGAAACATTTTAAAAATACTCATCTGATACTTGTCGATACTTGGTTATTTGACTATTCGATTGGAAAAGATATTCTATCGAAATAAAAGCAGTAAACAGACTTTTCAAGAGAAACCAACAGCAAGTGCGAAACTTTAAATACAGTTGAAAGTAACTAAATCAGAGAATCTAACTTTTCTAGGAAGCACTTCACTATAATGCAGCAGCAGGTACTTTTTCAAACGACAACGAAGTCGCACCCACTCAAAAAGTCTCGCTCTTCTTCGCATGTTCCTTCTTCAGACCACAAAACCCCCCTCCAACAAATTCCATCACACAAAACTCTTCAAATAATTCAAAAATTGCAACTACCCGCACCAGAGTCTCTTCAAAATTCCCCAGCGCTATCACCAAGCTCCTCCACTCACAGCTCTCCTCCCCGATTTCGTCAACAACAAGCATTTCCTCAACCATTGAAAAGTAAAAAAGCTTGCCACACTGTTCATAAGGACAGGTCTTCGGGTATGGTAGCACGCAGGAATGCCAGAGAGAGGAGAAGAGTGCAGGCAGTGAACGAAGCCTTCAACACCCTCTCCAAACACCTCCCTCACAGACACAAGAGACTTTCAAAGGTCATTTATCTTGCCCTTTGTCTGTATATCTATCATTTGAGTTTTAGTATCTTGTTTTCTATACACTAGCTCATTAGCTTTGTTCTTTGTATTTATAGCTTTGAAAAATAAACCGACTCAATTTTAAATTCAAAAATAGTACAAAAATGATTGAATACTGAAAGTTTAAAATTCACACAAGTACTCAACATTTACCAGGTTAAAACGTTGAGGTGTGCCATAGACTACATAAAACATCTTCTCCTCACCACTGCCATCCTCAACAACAACTTTCCATTTGCTTCTCTACGATATATTAGTGGTGAAATTGACAAAAATAATGATGGAGATTATAAAAGTTATACGCACGAATTAAATAATAATTTAAGAAAAAATTCTGGTCGTCAACAACGAATGCAACAGAAACAGCGTGCGAAACCACATTCCGATTTTTAAAAATTGTACAATCCAAGAGTTAAGTTTTTATACTTTTTTAGCTTATAGAACGTAGTATACTGATCATCGCCGTGATTAATACTAAATAAATAATAATAAAATATTAGTATTAATCTTTAAATATTATAATTATAAGTTGTATTCAGTACTTGTACGAATAATTAATAAAAGTTATGAAAATTTAAAATTTATGTTTCAAATTTGATTAAAAAAATTTTATAATTGAAAATTTCTTATTTTTATCTTATATTAATAATCTAATTGGTACTTAAATTCTTATGTGTGTTCTATGTTCATCTAGCGATATTACAGCAGGTCTGTCTTACTATTTCAGGATTCTAAAATGTCCATCATAAAGTGTGTTTTCCTATTTTTTATTTTCAAATAATCATTTTAACATTTTTTATAGAATTAAAATTGTTGTCTGTATGAAACATTCGTAGTTTTTTTTTGAATTAAATGTCTACACCTAGATCCATGCATTATCTCGTCTCGGTCACAGGAATGTAATGCGAATAAATCCACCTGTTAGCGTTTTAATAGTGAATCAATTAAATGAGAGGTTCAGAACTTTTTTCGTTCAAGCATTCGTAGAAAGCTGATGGTTAAGTTCTTCAATTCAAGATCAAACTGTACCATAATACAATACAATACAATACAAAAACGAATATTATTATAGTGGCATTAACCCCGTAGAGTTTCGAGAACACGTAGAGTTTTGAGGCCACATAATGAAGAAGGGATTGTATCACTAAAAAAAATATTTGTTGCGACTTCAAATGGAAATCTAGTAACTCTAAAATTGTTTATATTGGTTCAAATGAATGTGTATTTATAGGTCAAATCCGTCATCCAATGTTTCCAAGATGGCATCAAAAAAGGCTGCAAGCAGAAAAACGGAATCAGATAACGATCTTTTTGGATATAAAAGTACATAGAATTTTTGATGATTTAAAAAAATAAGATTATTTCTAATCCTCATTCTGATCTCTATACATACCAAAAATTTTAATTCCCCCTCATTCATAAATTTGAATTTGTAATTTTCATTGTCAAAAATTTAGTATCCGAAATGTTTGTTATGCAGAGTGGTGCAGACAATATGTCAAGAGTGCTCCCCCATCAATTGATAACCTTTGCCAAGATATACAGGCCTTCATGCTGGAATATGACAATAATAAACTAAAGGTTTTATATACCTCAAGTTTGTTCCAATTAAAAATATTTTTATGTTATTCGTAGTTTGTTGCTAATTTTTTTAAATATAGGAAAAGCAGGAAAGGGCTGCACAAGAACCAGATGACGAAGGCTGGGTGACTGTCACATCACATACCAAAGCACCAGATGACACCAAAAGTAAAAAGAAAAAAAATAAAAGAAAAAATGAGGTTCGGAGTGGAACACTGGTGTTCTTACATTTCCAAACATTTTTTTTTTCATTTCAAATCGTTTTTTTAAATTATTAAATTTTATTTTTATATTTAGTATAATTAATATATTAATATTATTACTATATTTTTCATTTTTTATCCACAGGAACTTTTGAATTTCTACAACTTCCAGAAAAAATCGGCCAAATATGAAAGTATGTCAATTTCCATTGCTAAGAAATCTCTTCAGTTATCAAATATTGATTTTTCGTTTTTTCGTGGCAGACATCAAACAACTGCAAGAGCGTCTGGTTGTCGAGAAGGAAAAGATTAAAGTTATGAAAAATAACAGAAAGTTCAAACCCTTCTGATTACTTTTTTTTATTTTTCTGTTTATCATAATTATTTTTCATTCAAAGTTATTTTTCATTGTATTTATCGATTTCATTATTCGGATAATTTTGTGAAAAATTAAATTGGAGTTTTCAATTCATGAAATTATAAAATAAAAAGTTAGTTCGCGAAATACGCTCATTCAAATCTGTTATAGAAGTTGAAAATTCTTACCTATAAACAGAACCGCATTTAGGAACGGTTAAGAAATGAAATTATCGCAGTCATTGAGATTTCTGCTAAACGATGTTAGTCATACCAAAAGTTGTTTGGCGCGCTTGTCAAATAATGTTTGTCCCTTAGTACAATGGGTGTTTTTTATTCTTTGCGTCGCAGCTGAAAATAAGCCGTATAAAAAGTTTTTTCGGATTTTATTGTAGTCTTCAAAATAATTTTCAATTTTATTGAGCTCTGTCAAATGTTAACTCCATAAATGACACCAGGTATTCGACTTCCTGAAACCTTTATAAGCATTTCATTATTTTATATCTAATGTAAACTTTTATATTTTTTTAACGACCATGAAGGAATCTTTTAAGATGTTAACTATAATGAAGTCCATTGACAATCTCATTGTAATTGTATATGGTGACTAACCATGCTAGAATTTAAGTTGATGATACGGCTACATGCGCATGACAAACTTTGCTCAGATGTAGTCATTCGTTTCGGTTGTTGATTGACTGGAGAGTTTCATAAGTCGCGACATGGGTTCGTCTTCAAGGGGTCTGAGGAAGGTATGTAGTGGAGTCATCAGTGCGGAATTAATTTTGCGTGGTGTTTTGAACGTGACATGGCGCCTTGGTTGCGTTATACAATGATCGTATTCTATGGCTCAGTGGAATGTTGAAACAACAGCAGATGAACCGGAGACTGGAGATGAAAGAGGGCATTTTCACCAATCAAAACAACGTCAGTAATTTGAACAGTTCGACCAATGACAACAACATCAGTTTTCTGTGCAGCACTCCTGGTTGGTCAACAAAAAATGAAAAAATGCAAACATTGCTACTCATTTCAGTCAACAAAAGTTGAACAATTTGAAGCATTGATCACTGCATCTTGAATGCCTACTGAATGTCTCTAGCATGCCGAGGCTCCCTAAAGCTTCATAACTTCTCCGACACCCAGACAAGATGCGCAGTGAGACTTCTCTCGGCACGCTCACCAAGAAATTCATCCACCTTCTCAACTCCAATCAGCACCGTGTAGGGCGACCCATTTTTTCTCACTACCTCTAAGTTCTCATGGCCATTCAAACCCATCTGATTATATCAGTTTATTTTATTAGTTGTAACCCATATACTTGTTTATATAAACTTATATGAATAATTATATAATAAATTCTGCAATTCATGCAAGTTAATATAGCTTGACTGAGCTCCCGCACTGCCAGATGCTGGACATCAACCAGGCAGCGGAATTGTTGGAAGTGCAGAAAAGGAGGATCTATGACATCACCAATGTCCTCGAAGGCACCGGCCTGGTTGCCAAGGTATCCAAGAACAAGGTGCAATGGAAGTAAGTGTGTGTGTGTGTGTGTGTGTGTGTGTGTGTGTGTGTGTGTGTGTGTGTGTGTGTGTGTGTGTGTGGGTGTGTGTGTGTGTGTGTGTGTGTGTGTGTGTGTGTGTGTGTGTGTGTGTGTGTGTGTGTGTGTGTGTGTAGTTGGATGTAATGATGTCCTAGGGAGCCGAATGAGAACGTAAAAAAGATGAAGACGCTACAGAAAGGTTCGTTATGTGGCCTCAAAACTCTACGGGGTTAATGCCACTATAATAATATTTGTTTTTGTATTGTATTGTATTCTGTGTGTGGCTCCCATCCGTTTTTCATTCATTTATATATATATATATATATATATTTATTTATTTATAAAATACATAACTGCATACCCGAATTAAAGACGTAGAGTGGATGCGAAGTGAGGAGAAAAGACTGGATGGTCTCATAGACACAGCCACTCGTCTGCTCAATGACCAACAACCCTCCAAGCTATATCCTCTCATCACCATTCCACACTTTGTTGTAAAATCCTCTTGTCTTGTCACTCACTTGGATGAGTATTTCGAACAATACCCTGTATATCAGTACTACACGCACATCCCTAATTTGATCAATCTCACATCATTTAATTCCTCTTTCGCTGATTTCCTTGACTCCGCCCACGGCATATGTGACCCATGAGGACGTGGGCAGTCTATTGGGGGACCGACTGGTGATTGCCATCAAAGCTCCGCCCAACACCCTCCTCGAAAGCATCAACAACGGCGTGTATGTGAGTGGTCAGTGGGGAACTATTGGCAGGTTGGGGATTCACTACCTCGGTGGTGACTTTCAGTGAAGAGGAATGAGGTGTGTGGGAGGGTTGGGTGGAGTGTGTCATAAGGTTGTTATGTTTGATTGATTGGCCGCACCCGCCACCAGCATGAGCTTCATGTGAAGAGCACTCAAGGACCCATAGAGGCGGTGTTGCTGTCAAAGCAGCAGCAGGTGAAGGAGGGCTCCACAGCTACTACTGCCACTGCTACCAAACCTGTTGCAGAACCCACCTCCTGTGTCACTGACGACAGTGGCTTGGCCAAGTCTGGCAACTTTGGTGGGTGTTTGAGGTGTGTTATGTGTTCCGGGTACTCATGCGTTTCGTCACCACCACCGCAGATTCCTCCTTCTACCTTTCCACCAGCCCTTTCCCTCCCCTCTCCTCTTCTCCATCCCACCACGACCCTCCTACTTCCGTTCCTCATCTCTTTTCGCCAATCAAATTAGACCCAGCCAACCTTTGTTTGCATCACGAAGTTTCCAGCCTGGCTGACATCACCGACCTCAACGACCTTCCCAACGATGACGTCAGCAGCTTATTTTTGCAACACGCAGATCAGCTCTTCGAAAACTCCTCCGGCGTGTGTGACTTGTCCCTCTGAGGCAACTTTTTATTTCATGGAGGAATCTTCACAAAATTTGATATTACAGCGGATTAATACCACCCTCGGATTGTGTCATTTTTGTCAATTTCCGCCTCAATCACGTGGCGTGGAAGTCCAACAATCTTCGTTGTCGTCTTCTTCATCATTTGTCTACTCGGACATTCATTACCACATTATTTTGCTTGAATTGGTTTTGAATATCTTGAATTTATAAAGATCGAATAATAATAATTTCAAACGTCAATTCAGTCAATCTTAAGCGACATTTTTATAAAAATCTTTTTTTCGTACTTAGTAATTTCCATTGTTTTGGAAGCATAAAATACCGCTGGAAATATTTATTTCAGTCATCATCATATTTCTTATCACTGTCCCACGCGGCGAATCATCCAGATATTATGGCTTGCACCGTACCACTCAGATATTCAACACCTCTTCCACACCGCCGCCATGGCTATTTTTTGATTTATCTTTCAGTTTAGTTATGAATAAAAGAAATTTTTCTTTCAAAAAATTTCAAACTTTCCTTCAGCAACCGACATTTATCGGTGTGTGTTCACAAATCACATTAAGCAGAAGCAAAAGTATTAACAAATTGGCCTTAAGCGCTGAATTCAATGATGGTGATCCTTGTACCTTGTTGCACTCGTTGCTTCTGTGCACAATGTTTGAAACCAGACGCAGTGAGTACATGAAGAAATAAGTGAAAATTAAACATTTATTTTTAATTTTTATTCAAAAACTAATAGGGTAAGTCAGCCGTTTTGCGGCCCTTCTATAGAAATGGGACCTGAATTGGTAGATATTTTCTATTTTCGATAACGGTAACCTTTTATCTAATCTAATCAAGACATTTGTGACGCGCCTTTTAGCCCTATGTCCAAAGTGGTATGCTTGAACATAAAAATTTTTCTTAGACCTTCTAATGGTTTTGATACTCGTGATCACTTTATCACCAGCTACAAAAGTATTTTTAGTTTTCAAGGTATTTTTTACATTTTGTTTGAAATGAATCGCCACTGACCTTTTCAACAAAGAATTTTCAGTTTTCATTCAAATAGCACTGCTAGTATCTCTTCTTTCTCTTTCTTTGTCCCTCAAGGTTCTGCTCCTAATGATCTTTTTCACTATTCCTACTTCTGAACTCCCGTGAATTAACGATGACTTTGTTCAGAAAAAGTCACTGCTTATTACTTAAATTTTCACTCCATTTCCTAATTCGTCTTTGATGTCTTCTGTTTTTGATACTCTTTCTTGTAAAGCAAAAAATAATCTTCTGAAGCAACGATAATCTTTAAACTCCATTCCATCGGCATTGATTTAATTCCGCAAGCAAGTTCTTCCGAAGTAGTTTTATTAACTCTAGCGATTTAATGTAACCCTTTGCCTTAAACTCATTCTTCCCATCTTTTTTAACCTAGACTTTATCTTCGATGCTTCATTGGTTCTTTCCAAAAAAAAATCCGCAAAAAATGAGCGAGTGTTAAGAGCACTGCAAGGAATTGTGGTATCCAGACAGACTTCCTTAGGAATATGAGAAATGGTTGAGCAGGAAGATAGAAGAAAAGAATTAACTTGAAATAACTTTCCAATAGTTATATTAAGTTGTTTTAAGATAGGATTCAATTTTCAACTTTAAAGACTCATTAATTTGATTTATTAAACAATTTTTTATATATTGTCTTCATTATATCAAATCCAGACGTACGCTGGAAATGTTACAAAAACACGGCGAATAGTCGAACTAAAAAAAACATTGAAATATACTAGAACAGAATGTTAGTCATAAAAGTCAGCATTGAACCTACGAAATGAACAAATCGCGAAAGAAAAGTTGAAAAAATATTGAACACAATGAAATATTAATTTATAACAATAAATCAATTAAAAAAATTGAAAAAAATTGATTAAAATAGTGAAATTTAAAGAATGAAAACTCAGCGGTAATACTGGCATCACGTAGGCAACGTATACATCGATTCGTTGAAATTATGCTTTTTAATTCTTTATAACCTTTTAACAATCCAGCTTTGGTTAATTTGATGAAACATTTTCCAATAGTCATTCAACATAAACTGTGACTCAAATCAAACTTTTTAAAATTCATAAAGTTGATTCTATAGTCGATTTTTGTTTTCTTGCAACAGACAATTGACAGTTCTTATCAGTTATTGTTGATTTCAATTTTTTAAATATTTTTATTGTTTGCCATGTTTTTTTACTATTTCAGGCGTTTGTCTGATTTGCTTCAATAAAGACTATACAAAAAAAACCAAGGTCTCCCTCACTCTACTCTGACCTTCCCCTCTAAAGCTTTCAGTATTACGTTCCATCCAGTCCGACATTGTAAATCCTTTGAATATAACGGACACCTACACCATTACACTCCTTTTAAAGCAATATTCAAATAGTCTAATCTGATCTGATCAAATACTTCATATAGCGCTGATTTCCCACTGTTCAAGAACGCTCTGTTACGAACTGTTTAAACAAAAAGTTTAAGAACTTTATAAAAAAAAGTAGAGAAGTAATAGGGGTGAGATTGGAGGGAAGAGAGCTCCATAGAAGAGGTCTATAGTAGGAAAGTGCAGATTTAGCATAAGTACTATAAGAAGCTATACTAAAAAATAAGAATAAGTAGTCCCTTACGAGGAGGCATCCTGAAAGTCAGCTAAGTAGGTAGGCGAGATATTATTTTTTATTTTAAACATGAGAGTGCAGATTTTGAAAACTGATCTTTTTTTAAGAGGCAACTAGTGTAAAGAGATAAGGGTAGGAGTTAGACAAGATAATTTATGAGTGCCAGAAACTAAGCAGGCTGCGCTATTAAAAGCTTTGGTGAGAAGGCGTAGCGTGGTCTTTGGGAGTCTATAGTATAAAAAGTTACAATGGTCAAAGCGGGACAAAATAAGAGAAAAAACTAGTAGTCTGAGGGTTGGATTGCCTAGGAGAAGTTTCAGTTGCTTGATACGGCAAAGATGAATAAAAGATGACTTAGCTACAGGTTTTATTTGTGGTATGAAAGAAAGTGAAGAGTCAAAGGTGAAACCCAAACTATGAATGGTGGAAGAAAATAAGAAGGTTTGATGAAATATTGGGGGAAGAGATTCAATAAGGCGAGAAGACTTGCAGATATATATAAGATCAAATTTCGAGGATTGAGTTTGAGGAACATAGAATCACTCCAAAAGATTATTTTGCCAATACAAGAAGAAATTCTAGAGATAGTAAAAAACAATTCATATTTAGGAAATGAAGTAAAGATGTGAGAGTCATCAGGATAAAGTTGATTCTGAAGAGAAAATGATGAAATAATTCTTGGGAGTTCAGAAGTATAAAGAATAAAAAGAAGAGGACCATGAACAGAACCCTGAGGAACACCAAATGGGAAGAGGAAGGAGTAGAATGAAAGTTGTTTATGGAAACTACAAAACTCCTGTTGGAGAGGCAAGAGGAAATCCATTCAAGACAATAGCCAGAAATTCAAAAAGAGATCTCAAGTTGCTGAATTAGTAAGGAGTGGTCGACAGTGTCAAAAGCAGAAGAAAAATCCAAGCAAAGAAGAAGGGAGATATAGCCCTTGTAGTCCTACCGTAGTTCTTTTATACAAGACTCCTTCTGATAACTTACGTTCCATAAAAACCCCTAAGTTTCACAAACAAAAGCAGTTCTGAAGAGAAGACATTAAAAACTATGAAATTGTGGCCAACTTTTCCGACGAAACGATCACGTCGAAACCATAGATAAAAACGGAAAAAAACCTTTGTTCTAATAATAAAATATTAAAATAAATAAAAAAAATAAAAAATTTAATTTTAATTGAGGTTAGAATGAACGGGCAGATCACACAACGAGGGCATCCCGCGAAAGTAGGCGGGTCACCCAGGGGCGACCTGAGCCCTGAAGAAATTCTTCCGGACGTTTAGCCGGGAGCCAAGCGTCACCAAGGCTCGTTATTTTCCTTACTCATTAGTTTAAGGCATGTAGCAGTACAAAGAACGCTAATTCATATAGTTAAATAGTATATTAACTTGTGGTGTTTTAGTGAAATACTGATTTTGTTATCAATTAATTAAAAATATTTAAATTCAATTAAAAATGGGTTTAAAAAATGAATTTTCGAATGTAAAAATTTAAAAAAAAATAGTTTAAATATTTCTCTTTTATTCTTTAGATGGCGTTACCAAAAGACAAAAATTATTTATTAATATTTTCATTGAGAACTCTTTTTGATTTTATTGAACAATCATGGTCAAAATTGAAAAATAAATTTTGCAAAAATCAGATAAAATGTAGAAACAATTTAAAATATCAATCTTCAAAAATGTTCAGATATCAAGATTAAGGTCGCTGTAAAATGATCTTCTTCTAGACAAGATTTCCAACTCAAGCTCCAAACAAAGCTGTTTTTCAATCAAAAAAGCATGTAAAAATGGCTTAAAAATAAAGTTATAAATCATACTTTTCATAGCACCCTTGCTCCAATCGGCTGAGATACTTTGATTTCAAAGAAAATATTATACATTTATTATCAATTTCGCATGTATTAATGAAATATGCTGAATAACTCAATATAATTGAAACGTTGTGGACGTGTTTGTCCCCATTGCATCTTCGTCGGAGCCTTTAATTAAACCACAGATTAGAAAGTTTCCTCGCAACGTTTCGCTACTCAAAAAATCACGTAAAAAAGTTGAACGATGGCTATAGGATAACAAACTTTGAGCTAAAGAATGTGGCGATTGAATAACGAATGCGAAGGTAGAATCGTATAAAGGCGTAAACTAAAAATAGTTGAGAATAAAAAAAAGGCTAGAAATATCAATTATTTTCAAGCTTTTGCCTGTTGCTCCTGGCTAGAAAGAAGTTGTCTTTGTCTTTGTTGCAGTAGTTGTATTTGTTGTTTTGTCTGTTGAATCTTTTGAGAGGTCTCCTTTATCATCATGGCTGTCTTCGAAGACTCAAAGAAACGCTGCGAAGACAAGTGTGAGTGTTGTTGGTGTTGTAGTTGTTGCTGTTGCAACAAGTTGTGTTGTTGTTGTTGGAGAAGGTGTTGTTGCTGTTGAATGCTTCTTTCATTCGTGGATACATTCTGGTGATAATCCTGGTTTTGTTTTTGATTCGTTGCGGAGTGATTTTGAAATTTAAAAAAAGAAGAAGTAGAAAATGTGTTTGGGGTATCTTTGGGCTGTTGACCCTTTCTTACCTGCTGGTCGGAGTTGGAAGAGCGTTTGAAGTCTTGATTCTTGAACGCGAAAGCCGATGGGTGATGTTGAGAAGTTGGTCGTCCGCTCTCTTGAGAGCTGTCAGATCTGTCAGGAGAGACTCGGGAAGATTGGTTGGAGACGTTGTAGTTGGAAAGGCTCTTGCTCATGA
>OX387247.1:4071718-4121718 GCA_947562095.1 Branchellion lobata | reverse complement strand
GGTGGCGTGAAGGGTACAATTAGAAAATCATAAGTGGTGAGGGGCGTGGACGGTGTGAAAGATGAGATGGCATGGGGCGGTGTAGAACATTTTGTAATAAAATGGTTTGTGGTGGTTCATGGTGGATTTGTTTTAATGAGAAGGGGGGGGGGAGAGAGGAGAAGACGGGTGGAGAGAGAGAAGGGTAGAAGAGGGAAGGAATAGAAGGGGGGAGGGGTAGGGGAGGGAAGGGGTAGGATGGGGTGCGTTGGTGAGACATATTTGAATAGAATAAACTGCAGTGGAAATGTTCGGAAAAGGATGTTGCGGATGAGTGAAGTGTTTTGAAAAGGTGGTATGTATTGGAAGTCGGGATGGTGGGACTGAATACCTTTGAGGAAGTCCTCTTTCGTGATTAGTACTGAGTATTCATCGTTGATGTCTTCTGCCAAGGTGAACTGATGTTCCGTGGTGGTGGTGTGCTTGGTGGTTTGGCTGGATATGTGGTTGAAAGTGTGGTCGGTGGTATGGGTGTTGAGATGATTTGATGAGTCTTCAGTATTTTGGTTGATTTTGAGATGTTTGGTGGGATGGTTGGTGAGGTGGTTGGGAGGCTGTTTGGTGGAGTAGTTATCGGGGTGAGTGACAAGGTTAGGTTTGATAGGAGGGCTTTGCTGAGTGTTTGGAGGGGCACTGTGTTCGTGGTGTTTGGGAAGGGGTGGATGAGGGTGGGTTGGCTTGTGGGGCCTTGCATAAATCGCTGAATCCGTTTCCATGACAGCGTGCTTGTTATGGTGTGTGGAGGTTGCAGGGAGTGAGTTCTTGTTCTTGGAAGGACTGAACCTCTGAGGGGGCTTGGGTGCTTGGTTGTTGGATCTTTTTGTTGCTTGTGTGTTGCCACCAACATCGTTACCATGGTTACCGTCTTGTAACCATGTTGAAAAATTTATTTTTCCTGTTGCTAGGCCACCGTTGCTAGTATCACTGTCGTTAGTTGCAATGGGATACTTGATATTTTTACCACCATTTAAATTTACATTTTTGTTTTTGATATTTTTTTTATTATCTTTTTTATTTTCGTTCTTCTCGCTTTTATCGTCGTTGTTGTTAGCGTTCTCTTCGACCTCTAGCTCGTGTTCATTATTTTGATTGTAATCAGGATCATTATTCTTATTGCTCGACTGCAGGTGAGTGTTGTCAATGGAAAGCCTATTGGCACCACTGAGCACCGCCAGCACCTGAGTTAGTGACGAATGCTACTAATGGCGCTTGAAGGAGAATTGAGTATGAATAAGAAAAGAAATTTGGAAAATAAATTTTGAAAATAATTGATCTTAATGCACGCGTACGCACAATCCATTGATTAACGCATAATGGACCATTACACAGCCATAAAGAACCACAAGCTATCAGCAACACACGACCTTCTGCAGCAACAGTATATCACCATCAATTATTTTATGCTTCCGTTCTCAACTTTTTCTCGGTTATCCTTTCATTTTTCTTCTTAACTTTTTGTTTTAATTCATCGCTATCATCTTTTTATTTTTTCATTTTCTACCAATTTTTTTTATTTCATTTTTTGCTCATTATAAATTTTAATCTTATTTCCGAGTTCGTTTTTGTTCTTACTTCAGCCTCTCACCTTGTCATTGTCGTCCAATACATCGATGATTCGGTCATCCTGGTCCAGCACCGCTCCATCCAACAGACACAAACGCACATCTTCCACTTTCGTATTCAACTGTCAAATGAAAGTTATGCAGTGTTTAATGAGTTTCACCGTTTCTGTAATTATGAACTTTTCGTAAATGTACACCATCAGTGATTTCATGTTATCCCAGTTGTCAAAAAATCTTTTCCTGCATATCTCCAAATGTTTGTTCATATTCTTAAAATAAAGGTTTAATTATTTAACTAAGGTAAAAATAAAAGCAAGTGGATAGTTACAAGCTGGTTCGACTGGCTTATCCTCTTGAACCTTGCGAAAGCTTCGTTTCTCAAATGTGTGATGGTGTTGTCCGCCTGCCCACAAGGAACCACAACCTTCAAATCGCCCAATGCTACTGTTACCTTCATCCGATCTACTATAACGATCTGTTACGACAGTTTGTGGCTTTATAAAAAATAACTTTGAGCTCTATCGGTTTTGATTTTTAAAAGTTCGCTATTTAAAGAGAGGCAATTAATCATCTCCTAGTCGGTTGTTTATCTTTTCAACAGGTAGTTGTAAGGTGTTAAGTTGGGGGTTTGTTTAGAAAGGTAAAAATATTGAAATAAAAATATTTTTTTGATTATAAAAAAAATGAAAAAACTTTTCAATTTTTTCAAAATATTATTTCACTTCTAGAAAACGACTTTATAGAATTGAAGAAAGTTTGGTGCAAAGACAAGTTACTATGAGCGAATTTTAAAAGTATTCCCGGCGTGATATGTTTTTTCTATATCTTTTTTTACATTCTGAAAAAATTACATAAATCATAATTTTTATAAATGTCGAAACAAAAATTTTTTCAAGATAGGTTGTTATGCTTTTCAAATGCATACAGCGATGAAGACAAACCTAATAAGAGTATACAACTCATAAAACAACATAGTTTCATATATTCGGTCGGTGTATTGTTACTTTTTTTCAACTTTATTTCAAATAATATTACAAAAGTTTGATTCAAAAAAGTTTTCTTTATATCTTAGAGTATCGATTTATCAACCCTAATAATTTTATTATGAACATTGAAACATTAAGAATTTTTTCTTTAACTATGAAGTTGAAGTTGATTATTTTTTAAGTTACCTTTAAATTATCACAGATGTCAATTCTCATTCCTGGAGTAGAATGCATTCCAAAAGATTTAATTTCTGTTGAAAATATTCAGTACTTCACAGTTTCTAAACTGAAGCTGAAAACTTTGGTGGAAGGTATTTTTATAGAGGCTTTCATAAAAAAAGGTCAAATTTTTATTGTGGTTTTCATAGTTTTGCAACAATACTATAAAGTGCAATAGTTGAACATAATCTAATAAGAAAAAAGTGAAACATTGTGTTTTCAATCAGGGTCCTTGTCCATGTTGTCTGTCAATAAAAGGATAAACGCTGATTCAACATTTTGCATTCTTCCAACTGGTAATAACGAATTTTCAATAACTCCCATATAAATGTCTAGTTTATATAAATGTAAGCTGGAGGATTTGCATCATCATTCACCACCACAGGTATACTGATAATGAACTTGTCTTTGGATCACTATGAATGTTTGGGCTTAGAAGGTAAAAAATCAAAGTTTTTCAAGGAAAATAACAAGCGTGTAGTGGAGGTAGATTTAAAGAATTTGACACTCGGTGTTGATTCAAAAAGACACCAACGACTGCTTGCCTGTCTTTCCAACTTCACCGATCTTTTTGACGTGGCTTTCAATTGGTGTCCTCCAGGTTACATTGCTTGAGAAACACAAATAAATTTATATTCATTGCAACAACAACACCCTCATATCACATCACTACCACACAGATGTTTCCATAGATCACAGATCCTTGCAGGCTTTTCTTCTGGCAAAGGGTTATGTTTGCAAAGAGATGCAGGCAATGAGAAGTGAGTGCACCCACCAAGCCATGCAAGTACCCTCCATCAACCCTGAAGCCCCCCTCAGTTACCCCCTCCACTCCTTCCATGAGTGGCTTGGCATGGTCATCTGCCAATGGTGTGTTCTTAACGTCTCATGTGGTCTATGTGCCAATTAAAACAATTCGATAGGTTTATTTATTAATTACTTATGACTGCCAAATAATATGGTCATTTGATGTAGTAGACATTGAAGCGGATAGTTCTATAACTTGTCCTATTCACAGCTCGTATGGAGAAGAAGGTTCATACGAAAACCATCTCCAATGTCCACAGCCGAGCACCCGATACGACAAGGTCGCAGTTGTCAACCTCTCTGGCTTCTTTGCAACCTTCATCATTGAACAGATAGTCAACAACTTGAGGTACTTTTTAGGGTTCTTCTAACCAATGCAAACTTCAAAACGTTTCTGCTTAACAGCTGTTTATAACTTTTTATTCAAAAGCTTCATGATGTGGCAATCGTGAAGCCCACAACTACACCACCATCACAGTTAGACTACCACCACAACTACACTACCATCACCGCCACAAACTCACAAATAAAACCAAACCACACCACAGAACCTACTTGCAGGGTGCAGAGGCAGGCAGTCAGGTTCCATGGGCTTGCATCAGTCTCCACGGCTTCCAGGACTGTCCAGTGAGCCTCTCCAACAGGGAACACCAACACCGCTTCAACGGCGACAACAGCCACTCCTTGCTCCTTCACAAACACTCCTGCCTGTCCCTCTTCAACCTGCAGGTCCATGCCCTCCCCATGTGACCACTTCACAGGCATCCCGTGCACGAATGGTTCACGGCCACTCAGAAGCATCAGTGTCAAGGTGTTGCGCGAGTGACGGCGTCAGAGGAGGTGTCATGAATCGGCACGTTTACGATCTTTTGGCTTTATTAGAAACTAAGTGGAAGTATACTCGTGTGACGTTTAACGAATATGAACATAAATAATGGGAAATGATACGCCATCCCTACCAAAGTCATTGTGAAGCTAAATATGCTTGTTAAGTTGTTATTGTTGTGTTCACTTTCTAGCAGACAGTTGTTTATTTCAAGCTATGAGGTTGATGAAGTAATGCATGGTATATTGAATTGAAGACTACTTACAACCACAGCACAGGACCAGTCGATAAATCAGATATTGAAATTTTTCAATAAAATTCTATAAAAATCTTAATATTTGTACAACTACTACATGGATGATAACGAATACATGGATGATTAAACACAATTTTTGTTTTAATTTTGAAGAATGGACATATAGTAAAACGAATGAATCAATTTGTAATGCTAACAAAGTAAAAACTCCAAAATTTCATAGTGCTAGTTACCCGATAGCATCGTATCATCGAACGCAAACATATCTAAATGGAAATTTTTTACGATGTTTTTACTTCACTGATTTTCGAAAAAGAATAAATAAAGTAACAAGGAGAGAAGGAATATGTAGTGACGAGGTGGAAAGTGTAAGGACAGGCCTGGTAAAAACGGCATGATGCATCGGATACTACATGATATAAACTACAGTGGGTCTATAGAAAAATAAGAGTGCCTCCGGCGTGTCCATGAACAATCGAAAGTACTTGAACAAAGGAACAATGATTCGATAGGTCTAAAAAACTAAATCGTTTGGTATCTTACAAATGAAAGTGTATTATTAGTCTTACATGTAACCTCGTTTTAAATACATAATCACTATGTACATTGTCTCAAAGGCTGCCTCTAGTCAGACCAGTCGTATTCACACGTTTCACAAAATAATGATGGAATTTTCGATTTATGCACTTTGCTTGGTCAACGATGGCTATTGTGTATAAAAAAAGGATGCGCCAAAAAGGAAAGGAAGCTTTGATTGTGTTTAATTGGGAGTGGTGGTGGTGGTGGAAGGGGAAGAGGTGGATACGTTTGATTTGGCCTCATCCACGCAGGAAGTCACAGAGACGGGTGGGACAACGTTGATGATGCCATTGAGTTCCTCGGGGGTGGACGAGGAAGCGACCACTTCGTTGTTGTTGCTCTCATCCTGCACCGCTACTGCGGTCAGTTGCTGCATCTGCTGCTGGTAGTGCTCAATGATTTGCTTGGCCTCTTCAAGTCTCGTCGTCAGAATTTGCACCTGGTTGGTTCGCTCGGACAAGGCACTTCTGAGTTGCTGCAGTTCTGCCTCCAACTGCTCCTTGGTGAGGACGGGGGGAGTGGATGTGGGGTTGAGGGAGACCATGCCAGTGGTGGGGTCGATGCCCGTTATGAGGGCACTCACTCCATTTTCACTTTTTAAATAGAACTGCTTTTGTTGGTCGTCATAGTACAGCGTGGTGCCATCCTTGAAGACGTCTGAGGTGATGTTTTGTTGCATCTGCAGAGAGTTGAGGTCCACCGAGCCATCGAGCTTCATTTGTGGCCACAACCAAGAGTTTTGATCGTTTGCAATCAAATTTGAAACCAGGGTGTCAACTTGCTTGTCACCACTGTGAAAGATGAACATGTGTAAGACGCGTGTACATTTGTGTGAGGATCTCTTGATGTTTGCAAATTAATGAAAGGAGAAGAAATAATAACAAATAATAAATTAATGAATAATAAAATGAAAATGTCAAAAAAGCAACCTGATGCTGTTATTGTTAGTCTGAGCACCAGACATGAGTTGAAGCGGTTGTGAATGTTGTGCCGAAATGTTGACCAGGTTGTTGTCGAGGTTGATGTTGCCATCACTGTTGGTGAGAAAGAGTTGGCCTGCCTGGGCAAGCACCTGGGTCATCAACTGCTCGGAGGTGATGGAGTCAGCAGCAGTGGTGAGAGGGTCTTGTGCAATAACGGGAGTTGTGCTGTTGCTATTATTGTTACTGTGAGAAGTATTGAGGTGGTTGTTAATGGTGGTCATCTGCTGTTGGTTGCTACTCGGTTGCCAGGTGGTTGAAACGGTGGTGGTGCTCAAGGCTCTGGTGTCCTTGCAGCGCTTCTTGTTTGGAGGCCTTATGGAATCTGTCTCACTCAAGCCCGTCATCTGTCTGTACTCTCTCAACTCATTCTCGTAACGTTCCTGCATGAAGATAATTAAATATTTGAAAATTCTGAAAAAAGTTGTTATGAAATTATTATTAAAAATGGGCGTTAAAAAGCACACAGAGTGCAAAATTTTTTGTACCAAATAATTTTATTTTGAATAAAAAAATATTTTATGAATGTGAAATTGAAAAACAAAACACTTATCCATATTCTAAACAAAATTTCATACTCAAACTATTGAATAAACAACAGAAAAGTAAAAACAGTACAACCATACAATACAGTATGAGGCGAAGTGGAAGAATGGGAAGCAGGTACCTTGTCCTTAAGGAAGTATTCATTGTATTGTTGTTTCTGACTCGCATCCAGGTCTCTCCAGATGGCGCCAACAATGGCACCAATTTCGGTTACTGAACTTAAGTGAGAGTTGGCTGCCTTCACCTGTGGCCAGATCTTCATGGAGAAGGAAGAATGAGATTTAATAAAGTGGTTGAGATAAACTTGTACATTCAATAATAGAAAGACGAAAGATTGAGTTCATAGTAAAAAGTAGAAATAACATATTGTGAGAATTGCATCTAATCAAAATGTTTTTGAGACTTACAGCTTTACTGAACATCATGTAGGTATTCAAAGGTTTTTTTGGTAGTTTGGGTTTGTCAGGCTTTTGAACAAATTGCTGTTGTAAAGGTGCCTGAAAAATTGAAATAAAAATAAAAATGTGGAAATATTATTTTTAATAAGTGTATTACTTGAGATTCGAGTAGTATTTGTTGAGGTTGATTGACGTCTGCATCTACTTTCTGCGATAATAAATTAGATTGGGTTTGTTGTAATAGAAGTTGTTGCGCCAACAAATTTGGGTCTTGTTGGCCAGATTCGGACACAGGTGTGACGAGGAGGTGTCCATCTTGAAGCGCTATCAAATTGCTATTGTTAAGAAAATTGTGCTGAACTCCTGAAGGAAGCAACATCATTTGAAGCTGGTTGTTCCAAGCGTTCGCCTGGTTGTTGCCTTGAACGAGTTGAATTCCCGAGGTGGGAAGTTGGTTATTGACCAGGCCATTGTTCTGACTTGAATCAACTAATTGAGAAGATTCCAAAACTTGAGAGTCATTTGTGGCACTGTTCTCGCTGGATTCTATCTTCATATTATTACTTTCCATTTGTACAGATTCAACGTAAGGAACATTCGAAAATATATATTGATAAACAAAACTAATCTAAATTTTTGATTAATTCAAATAAATAGTAAAAACTTTCATCGAAAATGAAGCTTAATGCTGATAATCTATTAAATCATAATATGGCTGGATAAAGTTAGAGTTGATCAGTGGGTCGGTAAACTTCGTTAAATATTAATAAAAATGAACAAAATCCATTTTTAAAAAGAATGAACTGTACTTTTCACTAAAAATTGAAATTCATGCATTAGGTATTGAACAAAATTCAAATTCTTTATTTATTTATGTCGGCCATTTTAAAAGTATTACAGGATGCTGAATTTTTTTTAGATAAACCAATGACAAGCGCTTAATTATTTAGATTGATTTTGTACTTTAGTATATAGTATACTCGTGAAGTCTTGCTATATAAATGTAGTCATTTACATGTCAAAAATTAATAGGACTAGTGTCGATGTTTTCATACTGAACACCATTTAGCATTATTGTTATAATATAATCTAATTTAATCCATTTAAAGAATTTGTAAAGTGCTTATTAATGCGGTTTAGGATCGCTCTGCAATAAACTGTTTAAACAAAATAAGTTTAAAAGCTTCACAAAAACCAAATAAAGAAGTAACAAAAGTAAGATTGGGAAGAAGAGAGTTCCACAGCAGGAAAGAGCAGATTTAGCATAAGTATGGTAAGATAGTATTCTAAAATACGAAAATGAATTGAAAATTTTATTTGTTCACGAGAAAGCAAAATATAGACAAAATAACATCGAAAAAGGTTAATGAGATATTAATAAAGATAAATTTAAGTAACTTATGAACTATCAAAACTGAATATTGCCAATTGATAAACAAAATGTTATTCACTTAGCTTTGAAATATTTACAAAGTTTGTCTGGATTTTATTCGTATAAGTTCTAAAAAAATTAATAAAGTTCTAGATTTAATACATCGAGTGAAAGAGTTGCCAGGTGAAGCTGTTGCTAGCGTAAACTCTCCATGGCTCCAGGTTATAACTTTAACAATCCTATCAATCGTATTCTGATAATAATGCAAATCTGACAATAAGCGACTTCGTTTGAAACTCAAACTGTCAATTGAAACGCTATCAACATTTTTTGAATGCTTCAAGTATTTTTTAATCCATTAATTATAAGAAAGTTATATGAAATGCTATAAAAGACAATGTCGGTAAGCGAGATAGAGACTGGAGACGTTCGGGTGGAGTTCATTGCGGACTACATACTGAAGACTATGAAGCTGAGGCCTGAGAAGTGGCACCGCATGTACTCTGTCGAGGACAACAAGCAGATATGCATGGACTTCTTCGATAAGGCCGACAGAAGGAATCTCATCTTTTCGGTCAACGTAACCGGCATACTGACGGTCTCTCACGACTGGCCCACCAGCCAAAAAACCAAGTGTGTCTACTTCACGAAAAAGGCCAACGAGGTGATTGGCAAAGAACCCGGATGGAAGAAGAAGTTCACCTTTGGAGACATCGGCCACTCACCCATCCAGCAGTTCTCTGTTTTCCTCGAAGAGGCGAGGCTTCAATTAATGAATTTTTAAAAAATTAGACGACAAATTTTAACTTTAATAAACCAATACGCATAAAATTTAACTAAAAAATCTGAAAGATACCAACAGATCAAAGCTTCATGGTGTCATCACTGCAGTTCCTGTTGCCAGTGCTGTCCCACAAGGAACACTTCCCAGAGTGGCCTCAAGTCATCTACGAAGACGTCATCGACAACGTGGTGGAGCTAAACAAGGCGGTGTACGTGATGTCAGGACTTGTCAAGGGCAAGACCTTTCTGCCCCTTCCCTACAACATGCCTCCTCCCGCCGAAGCCATCCACTTCAACAACAACAACAACAGGTTGGTGCCTTCCAAACGCCCATTGTCTAAGAGCTTGTCGACATATGACTAATGATGGGAGTGATGGGTGATGAACTTTGACGTTGCATAATTATTTCGAGAAGTTGTTGTTTCGAATGTTTACCAACAAGTGTATGTTCGCTCGTGTATTCTTGAAGCCTGCAATACCATCCATCGACCACCGACTAACAACACCATTAAATTATACAGAACTAGTTAAAATATTAAAGAAGTATTCTAAACTTGTAACATTTCTAGCGTCTGGGTGGTTTTTCTTCTACAAAGGCAACAAAAATCCATTAACTGAGCTTATTTAACCCATCGCAGACTAACACCAGAGAGCCAACGGCTGGTTCACGACCTGGAGACTTGCGTGATCAACTGGAGCAGCCAGGTGCACGGCATCCTGGGACTGAAAGCCTCTCAGCAGCTGGATGAAGGAGGCAGTCCCACACCCTTCGTTGAACTCGACTACTGGGAAAACAGAGCGCAAGACCTGGAGTGCATAGTCGATCAGGTACTCCGTATGAAGTGACGGGCTGAAGTTTTTAAAATCAGTTTTCTCATATATTTTTTACTAGAATATAGTTTATACCTTTTTTACTACAAAACAGTAAATATTTTTTCTGCTAAAATACTCAAGTAATTTTGGTTACTAAAATACTTGGGGTTTTGACTAAGTGGTCATTGCAGTTCAAAGGTCCCAAGATGGAATTGGTGTCGAAGCTGCTGGAGACGTCACGTTCCATGTACTTCGTGCTTTTCGAAAACCTCAAGAAGGAGGTCTTTGAAGGTTGGCCTTTCAAAAATAAGTAATACTTAAACCCTAAGAGTGAAACTACTTGCTACTTTGGCCACGAAACTCTACGGGGTTGATGCCACTATAATAATATTCGTTTTTTGTACTTTAAACCCGTATTCCCAGTACATTTCTCGGTTCGATATTCAAGACGATAATCCCAGTCATAACTAACCACACGAAACTTCTCAAAATTTAAGCCGACCTACTCAAATCATTCCTAAACAATTTTTAACATCCTGTTTTAAGGCGTTCAAACATCTTCAACTTCAAACCACCTCGCGCAGCCTGCACCGAGGCAAAAGACATTCGCTTGTTTCTCAAGCCCCTCAAGTTGACCTTGGACGACCTCGAACAGGTCGACTTTTACGACGTTTCCAGCAAGCTGGTGGTGCTTATGCACACGGTTTACATCATCTGGTGCAACTCCCAACACTACAACACCCCCGAAAAGGTCATCGTTCTCTTCCAGGAGATATGCAACATGATTATCAACAAGGTGTCGAACGATTGCTGAAAATTTCAAAGCTTTCAAATAAAGCAAGTATTGATAAAATAAGATGGCTGAACCTCTTTTCAAAATCAATTGGCAAATATCACTCCATTTTGTTAATCTAAGTGTTTTTTAAAAAATTTGGATCAAGCGATGAAAACTTCAACAACACCAACCACAGAGTCGCGTTTACATAGACCACAACGAAATCTTCAAGGGCGAGGCGGAAGAAACGACAGAAAAACTTTGTTTGACTTTGAAAAATCTCAAATCCTTCAAGCAGCTTTACAAAAGCTACAAAGTGAAGGTTCGAGAAAGATCCATGGAAAATTCCAGCTACAAAGACTGGGAGTTCCCATTGAATTTGGTCTTCACCAAGTATAACGCCTTTTTCAAACGAATCCTAGACCTGAAGGTGAGCCTTGCATGAACAAGTTTGTTGTCGAAATAATTAAAAAAACAGTTCATATTTTAGTAAATTCACTTTTTCAATAACTTTGAAGTATTTGCTTAAAATCCGAATTTTTCAGATTCTGATGGAAATCCAAATTGAGTTTTTGAAACTCGAAAAACTTGAGTTCAGCGGTCAGAAAGGTAGTCACTTGTCGAAGGAGAAGAAGCAGGTATACGAGGAGTTCAAAGACCTCTTCAAAGAGTTCAACGAACTGCAGTGTGACGTGCTCGACCCTGAAGACAAGGCGGCCATTGATCACATTTCTATAGTCCCAACAAAAAGCAGAAGCAAATGCTGTCAATAAATTATTTGATTAAATTTAAAAACGAAAAATAATATGCCTCCAAAGCCATCTTCATTCACCATCTCCATATTTCCAATACTTTTGTTTAAATGCTTTTATTCAGATGTTTGAGACGCATCAGAGCGAGTTCAAGAGGCGGGTTTCAGAGCTCGACGAGAGACTGGCCACGATCATCCGTGTGGCCCTGGCCGACTCAAACAGCCTCGAAAACTCCCTGAAGGTCACGAATGGAAAGAATAGTTTTTTTTAAATAAAAAAAAACTAAATTATTTTTTACTGAAATAAAAAAAAAAAAAGAATTAATGAAATAAATAATTTAACTGTTGAGAATAAAAAAAATCCGGGCTTTAAAAAAAAAGAAAAAAAAGAAAAAAAACCATTTGACATAATCTGACGCAGTTGTTGGACTCGCTGGGCACTTTGTTGGAGCGGCCGGTGATAAGGCTCGAGGTAGACAAGGAGATGGCGTCCCTGGTGCACCGCATGGACGCCCACCTGTCAGCCACCAAGCGCCTCTATGACTCTAAGTTCAGCGCCTGCAATTCCGCAACTCCACTCAGTCTGTACAACAACATGCCCCACACCTCGAGTTGCCTCGAGTGGGCCCAGAGCCTCAAAGAACGCATCCAGGTGCCTATGAGCAACTACAAGCGACTCGACCTCAGGTGCTTGTTATAATCTAATCTAAGCTAAACTAATCTAATCTAAAACATCTAATCTTATCTAATATAATCTACCACGGCTTGTACCATCTTCAGTTGCGTGTCGTCACAGGAGACAGCAGCGGTGGAGGCTCACTACGAAGAGATGATGCGCCTGCTGAACGAGTAACATTTGATGTCTAATGGCCCTCTGTGCTCCAACTCAGTCGTTGTTTCACTTAATTAATTAAACTGCTTCACTAAATTAGCTCAGCTGCTTCAATAAATTGGCCCAGCTGCTGCAATAAATTGGCCCAGCTGCTTCAATAAATTGGCCCAGCTGCTTCAATAAATTGGCCCAGCTGCTTCACTGCCTTAATAAAAAGCATTGACAACTTATCGAACAAAAAACCCATTATTTCCTATATAAATGTCAAAAGGGGCACTTTCGCGATGTAACAAAGCATGCATGAACAGAGGAACGTTGCATTTCAGCACACGAGTGACAACCACACCACGCTTGCAGCTTCACAAGCGAGACGAAAAAGGCCTGGGTGGCCAGGGTGGATAGCACTTGTCGAGACAACATGGCCAAGTTCCTGGTGCTCAAAGACACCAGCAACGACCACGTTACCGTCAACTTCAGCCTTGAGGTGCCACCGTTGTTGTTGTCGTCGTTGTTGTTGTTTTCGTTGTTGTTGTCATTATTGTTGTTGTTGTCGTCGTTGTTTCTGTTGTCGTTGTTTCTGTTTTCGTTGTACCCTACTTGTTCTTGTTGTAAATTATTCTTTGTACATTGCTTGGTTTTGTTGTAAACTACTTTTTGTGAACATTTGGCCTTTGTACACTACTACTTGTGGACGCATTGATGGATACCTTATAAAGTTTTATTAAACTACGATTTACTATCCAGCTAACCAATACTTGAGCAGTAAGACCAATATTACTCGAAATTCTATTCATGATTCATTCATGTTTATTAACTTGGAGAAAGCTTCAAGATTCCTTGAAAGTTAGTTTAATATCCTTTCATGTCACACTGACTGGGAGACTCACCACTGCAGTTGAAGGCTCTCTTGAAGGACGTGAAGTACCTCAAGTTGAAGGCGGTGGAGGAGGCAAGCGGTGAGGAAGACATTCCTGAGAGTGCATTGAGACTGTGCGAGAAGAGTGACGAGCTATGGAGGTACAGAACGTGCCTGGACCTCATTGCGGACTGGTACAACCAGGTGCGTGGTGTTGTTTGAGACTCTAGAGCTGTTCGGAATTTATGAGTTCCAAGTTGTAAAGAGCTTACGACAAAAAAACTTATTTAGAAAAAATAATTTTTGGAAGAGTTATTTTGAAGCTGTTTTGTATCACCGAAATTTCAAAGATGTTACCTGAAATATGTCCAAATAAAATAAAGAGTGACAATGCATGGTGCTGCTTGGAAGGTGAAGGACGCGATACTAGAGGTAGAATACCCCCTGCTGGAGGAACAGCTGGTGGCGTCGGACCGACAGCTGGAACAGGCCGAGAAGCAGTTCACTTGGCAAACTCCAGGTGACAACGGCCAGCTCACCGGTCAACAAGCAACTCACTAATGATTGAAAATTTGTCATTAAAATAAAACCAACGAAGAAGTGTCTGAAAAACACCACAGAACATCACACCACACCACACCACACTTCCACCACCACTCCAACCATCACCACCACCACCACCGCCACTACCACCACCACCACCACCACCACCGCCACCACCACCACCACCACCACCACCACCACCACCACCACCACCACCACCACCACCACCACCACCACCAACACCACCACCACCACCACCACCACCACCACCACCACCCCCACCACCGCAGGAGTTTGGGAGTTCATAGTGGAGACGAAGGAGAAGGTGAGTGAATTGCACGGCAGGCTGATGAAGACGAAGAACAACATCGAACAGATCAAGACGCTCATGTCCGTGTGGACCAAACAGCCGCTGTTCGAGAGGACTGAGTCCAAGTCTTCAAGTCTGCTTGCCCTCACCGACCGAGAAGAAAGGCTCAAAAAACGCTTCAACGAGCTGACCGCCACTGGAGACAAAATACACCAGCTGGTGAAGGTTGTAGTTCCAAAGTGTATTGGAAGTTGAAAGATGCTTAAAGTAGACATAGTAGATAGTTGAAATCTTTAATTTATTTTGACAATTGTAACTATTAATAATCTTAAAAGCCGCTTGAAGGTCATCTGCCACTTAGACGATAAAACGTATGAATGTAGAGGTAGCCTAAAACTGGATGTAGAAGTAATTACTATTCATGACACGTGTTAGTACTGCAATGCAATGCAATGCAAGCGCAAGTCACCAAGCCAAGCAACTGCCACAGGACAACAGGGAGTTGTTCGGCTGCAAGGAGGACTCTGACGAGTGGAAGGCTTACGTGGATTTTCTGGATGAGTTGCTTGTTGAGTCGTTCTTTGGCATCATCCAGTGCAGCCTCAACTTCCTGCAGGCCAACACACAGCCACTGCCCGAGCCTCAGCCTCTCTTCGAGACCATCATGGAACTCAAGGTTCGTCCAGCAAACAACCATGAGAGCTTTAAGTCGTTTTTTGAAAATTGAATAGTATGAAATAGGAACATAGGCACGCATACACACATACATACATATATACACACACGCACGCACACACACACACACACACACACACACACACACACACACACACACACACACACACACACACACACACACACACACACACACACACACACACACACACACACACACACACACTCACACACATACACACACACACACACACACACACACACACACACACACACACACACACACACACACACACACACACACACACACACAAACACACACACACACACACACACACACACACACACACACACTCACACACATACACACACACACACACACACACACACACACACACACACACACACACACACACACACACACACACAAACACACACACACACACACACACACACACACACACACACACACACACACACACACACACACACACAAACACACACACACACACACACACACACACACACACACACACACACACACACACACACACACATACACCAGCCTCCAGACATCACATTCACACCTTCGATGGACGAGGGAGTGGCTGACGGCTTTTTCGAGATCATTGACAACCTCAGCTGTGACATCTACAAGCAGGCCTCCATGGTGCCACGCCTCTCCAACCACTGCGGACTCAGCAACTACCAAGTCGCGTCCAAGCAGCCTTCCCTCCTTTCCCATCCAACATTCAATCTTATTTCATAGCTAAATAAAATAAATTAAAAAGTATTTCACCAAAAAACATGTTTATTTCCTCACTTTAACATGAAATCTTTTGCACCTTGTTACAATAACTGCAATGCACAAATGACTTCCAAGCCACCTCCCACAGCCTGACGTGGAGAACTCCGAGGACCTGGGCCATCTAAGGCAGCACCTGATGGGACAAGTGAGGACCATCATGCACCGGGCTGCAGACTTCAAGTGGGTCGTTGGTTACTCAGCCAGTGGCATTGAAGCTCTTTATGGCTCATGTCACTGTAATAATATTCTTTTGTTTTGAATCTTATTGTATTGTTGTATGGTATTGTATTTTATTTCATTGTATTTCATTGTATTTTATTTGTTGTATTGTCTTTAATTGTATTGTTTTTGATGGTATTAAATTTTATTCTCATTACGTCGACAAGGTTCAAAAAACATTATCCACGATGGGCATTTTCAAACCAGACTCCCTGCTCTAGCCTATGTATTCAAAAATTTTCAATCGCATAGAGACAATGATAGCTTGCCAACAAAATAATTCAAACGCATTCAGGCAGTCGTTCGACCACTACTCCTACCTCTGGACCGATGACCGAAGCGACATCCTCAGGCAGTTCCTGCTCTACAACCACGTGCTGACGCCGGAGGAGATTGAAGCAGGCGCCAAGGACGGAGTTCCTGAGAGTCCTCCCACTCTGCAGCAGTTCAAAGAGCAGGTGGCCGATGGAAACATAAGGAACGAGTTGAAGAAAAATCTTTAAAAAAATCGACATTTCCGCAGCTAATACAATAAGCAACATAAATACCAATCTTTTCATAAAAAAACATAACTCCGAAGATTTTCAAGGCCATTATTTGAATAGAATTCACATCAGCAACACCTAATGATTATTCCACACTCCTTCCAGATTGATCGTTACGAGAATTTGTCAGAAGAGGTGGAGGAAATCGAGGGGGTGGTCATCTTTGACAACTGGTTCAAGATCGACGGTAGGCCATTCAGGCAAGTGCTCATCAACACCATCAGGAAGTGGGGTCTGATGTTCAAACAGCACCTCGTCAACCACATCAACACGAGGTCCCACAGTTCAACTTCTAATGGTCTTTCGATTGTCGGTTAAATAAATAAATTTACCTGAAGATTCCTTCAACCATTGTGTTTTCTCATAACAAAGCTTCAAGAATCAAATTTATTATTATAAAATTCTTTTCATTAAAAACAAATTTCCAAACCGAAAAAAAAGCTTCAAAAACTAACAAAAACATTTCCAAACCTACGACCATCCTGCAACCAACCCACAAACATCCTGCAACCAACCCACAAACATCCTGCAACCAACCCACAAACACCCTGCAACCAACCCACAAACAACCTGCAACCAACCCACAAACAACCTGCAACCAACCCACAAACATCCTGCAACCAACCCACAAACAACCTGCAACCAACCCACAAACAACCTGCAACCAACCCACAAACAACCTGCAACCAACCCACAAACATCCTGCAACCAACCCACAAACAACCTGCAACCAACCCACAAACAACTTGCAACCAACCCACAAACAACCTGAAACCAACCCACAAACAACCTGCAACCAACCCACAAACAACCTGCAACCAACCCACAAACAACCTGCAACCAACCCACAAACAACCTGCAACCAACCCACAAACAACCTGCAACCAACCCACAAACAACCTGCAACCAACCCACAAACAACCTGCAACCAACCCACAAACAACCTGAAACCAACCCACAAACAACCTGCAACCAACCCACAAACAACCTGCAACCAACCCACAAACAACCTGCAACCAACCCACAAACATCCTGCAACCAACCCACAAACATCCTGCAACCAACCCACAAACAACCTGCAACCAACCCACAAACATCCTGCAACCAACCCACAAACATCCTGCAACCAACCCACAAACAACCTGCAACCAACCCACAAACAACCTGCAACCAACCCACAAACAACCTGCAACCAACCCACAAACAACCTGCAACCAACCCACAAACAACCTGCAACCAACCCACAAACAACCTGCAACCAACCCACAAACAACCTGCAACCAACCACAAACAACCTGCAACCAACCCACAAACATCCTGCAACCAACCCACAAACAACCTGCAACCAACCCACAAACAACCTGCAACCAACCCACAAACAACCTGCAACCAACCCACAAACAACCTGCAACCAACCCACAAACAACCTGCAATCAACTCTCAAACGTCCTGCAACCAACCCACAAACAACCTGCAACCAACTCTCAAACGTCCACGTATGAAAACTCTCCACAAACAACTTTCAAACGGCCAAGCACCACCACTCTGCAGTCTCAAGGACTTGAGCGGATTCATCAAAGGGGTAGACCAGGGCCTTACACAGCCCGTCCAAGAGGGTGACTACGACGCCCTCATCAAGGTGATTCCCTCCAAGTACTCTCCAAGTCATCCCTTGGGAGGCCTAACAACATTCCATCTCGTTTTGAACTTGAGTTGTCCATAGACTTTATTGAAGTAAATGCACACAAACGCTGAGAATGTTACAATTGAAAAAAAAACAATTGAATCAAAAACTTTAAAGTTTTTTTTGGCACTTTTGATTATTTTTTTGAACCTCCTTCTTGACCACGTGTCCGTCAGACGATAGGCCACATCATGTCGGTGAAGGAGCGGCAACAGGCCACAGACGCCATGTTCGAGCCGCTGAAGGAGTCCATTGAGCTGCTCAAGAACTACGGACAGGAACTGCCTGACGTCGTGTACCTTCAACTCGAGGTGCCTCGTTGACCTCCGAGCTGCTTGTGGGGCTGAGAGGATCTTCCTCAGCAGTGCCGTCATTGCATGTCACAAAGAAACATCCAATATAACAATATAACCTCCAATGTGGCCTCGAAACTCTACGGCGTTAATGCCACTATAATAATATTCGTGTTTGTATTGTATTAGATTGTATATAACTTTTGTCTCAGTTGTTAGTCCTTTCAGAGGCCCACACATCAATATAGTAAAATGACATCAGTTTTTTTAACAAAACCTCTTCTAGGAGCTGCCTGAGATGTGGAACAACACAAAGAAGACGATGCTGACGATGAAACAGCAGGTGGCGCCTCTGCAGGCCAACGAGGTGGCCAACATTCGTAAGAGGGCCACCGCCTTCGATCAGACGCAAACAGGTGCGAGAAAGATAACTTGATGGATTTGAATCAATATAGATTGTATAACAATTTTAGGTATATTTATATATTTAATAGTTTCTTGCCTGGTAGAAAGATTTAGTTTATATTTAACAGAGTTCTTCGTGTTGTTTTTAAAAGTTTTATTGAACGTATTCAAGAGTATAGAGAGAAGTTCAAAAAGATGGGAGCCTATTTCTACTCCTGTTCCAACCCCTACCAAGTCATGGACAAGGTTGCTGAAGTTTAAAAATCAATAGATATAACTATGAAGGTTTAAATTAAATTTTTAACTTGATTTTTTTCTTGTTTGAATAGTTTGCCATGCTTTGTAGCATTTCCAGTGTCTGACTGGATTTTATTATATAACGACGTTGAAAAAGAAGGCATTTAAAAGAGATTCAGCATAATTCGTAATGAATTAAATAAGTTCGACTGCCATGGAACATTGAACATTCTCAGAACCAAGAAAAGCTGGTGCAAATAGAGAAAACGATGCTGGAGATGGTGAAGTCTGCCAACCTGTTCGAGGTGAGCATCCCGGAGTACAAGCAGTTGAAGCTGTGCAGGCGGGACATCGTGCTGCTCAAAAGCCTCTGGGACTACGCCTACATCGTGAAGGCCAGCTTCGACGACTGGAAGACCACCCTGTGGAAGAACATCAACATAGAACACATGGAGTTCGACTGCCGAAGGCACGTGCTTGTGGTGTTTGTGGCTGGGCACCTCAGAGGTAAATTGTAGGTATTTAGTCGGCTATGTGGATGCTTTTCACACCAGAAAACATCAGTTTCAAACTGTAAGCTTGGTCTTTTAATGATTTTCGTGTTAGGGTTAGGGTTAGGGTTAGGGTTATTTAATCTTTTCAACCTACCGGCAGGTTCAGCAAAGACGTGAGGACGCTGGACAAGGAGATGAGGAGTTGGGACACTTTCATAGGACTCGAGAACACCGTCAAGAACATGACCACTTCGTTGAAGGTGCCTTCGTTGCTGTGCAGACATACAGCTACTAATTAAACGTGTCTCACTGCTGCTGTTGTTCGATGGATGCAGCGAAAACTGAATGATGACTGAATATCAACGCATCATCACATGGATACTACTTTTATCTTTACAATACCATCGCATGAATCAGCATCCATCATCACCCGACCCACCATCCTTCCCCTCCAGGCGATTAATGAGTTGCAGAACCCCGCCATCAGGGACCGCCACTGGATGCAGCTGATGCAGGCCACCGGGGTGCGTTCGTGCTGAGACTCCAAGTTATATGCCTAGCACTTAAGATCTAATAAAATCCCAATTTGTACTAAAATCTTAATTTGTACTAAAATCCCAATTCGTACTAAAATCCCAATTCGTACTAAAAACCCAATCCGTACTAAAATCCCAATTCGTACTAAAAACCCAATTCGTACTAAACATCTTCTTTGTACTAAACATCCTAAAATTTAATCGGGAATTGAATTAAGCCAAAATTTGTCCAATTTTGTATTAAATCAATAGAAGCCTAAAGAAATTCATATAGACTTGACTATAAACACAACAAGTAAATAATAAAAGAGGCTGATCCAATATAATCAATAAAATCATTGACTTTGTGAAAAACTTTTTTAAAGATAACTTTGTTCTCAATTGCCGACACGAACTCAACAAGTTTTGAACTCACAAAGTTTAAAGAATCACGAAGTGTCAACCTCCAAATCTCCAACGGTACTCAGGTGAAGTTCAAGCTGGACGAGAAGACGACGCTGTCAGACCTCATGTCTCTCAACCTGCACGACTACGAGGACGAGGTGAGGAACATAGTGGACAAGTCTGTGAAGGAGATGAGCATGGAGAAGATGCTTAACACCATCAACGACTCTTGGACCGATATGCACTTCGAACACGAGAAGCACTCCCGCATCGGTGTCACCATGCTCAAGGCCAGCGAGGTGCTGATCGAAACGCTCGAGGAAAACCAGGTCTGTTAGGCATGTGGTTTAATGAGGACATAATAATTTTGATGATAGTAATGGTTATATTAATATATTAATATAAATAAAAAAAACGAAATATTAATAATAATAAATATAATAATAATATTAATAAAAATAATAAGATTAATAATAATTAATAATAATTGTTATAATTATAATTATTAAAAAGAAGATTTATTTTGAGAGGAATTAGGAACAAGAATGATAAAAGTAGTGAGGCTCAATGGACAAAGTTTTTATATGAAGTTAACTTCAAGAGCCCCCGAGGCCTCAAAGCACTGAAACTCAAAGGAGAATTGCAAGGAACTTGAACAGTGATGAAGTACAACCTTTCGCGCAGGTTCAACTGCAGAACATGCTGGTGTCGAAGCACATAGCTCACTTCTTCGAGGAGGTTACCACGTGGCAGAAGAAACTGACGACTGCGGACCAGGTGAAGGATGCAGTGATCTGCAGGCAAATTGAATAAGATACAACGGAATGGTATAAGCTAGAGTACAACGGTATATATTGCAAAAAAATACGATGCAATACAAGGCAAAAAATTAAAACAAAAAACAATACAATGCACTGAGATACAACACAATACAACAAAAAATACACTGCAATAAAATACAACTGGAAAAAATACACTGCAATAAATTTGGAATATTATTATAGGGTTATAACCTCAGTGTGTTTTAAGAGGTTAGTTCTTCTTCTCTGGAGTTTCTTTGAAACTTGCATGCATTTCTGGTGTTTCAAAACTTACGCTCTCTCTCTAACACCACAAAATAATATAAAACTTGTTATATTTTTATTAAAATAAAACAAATTGAGTAAATTAATTTCAATCCTTTCATGTTGAAAACCCAATAGCTTATTGGGAATATGTGACACGCACAACGTTTCGAAGCAGCAGCCTCGACCACGCAGGTGATCAGCATCTGGTTCGAGGTGCAGAGGACCTGGTCCTACCTGGAGAGCATCTTTATCGGCTCTGAGGACATCAGGAAGCAACTGCCCACCGACTCCGACCGCTTTGACAAGATTGACAAAGACTTCAAGGTCGCAATGCAAGGCTTTCATCAATGAAGAACAAACATGAAAAATACAATACAATACAATACAAAAACGAATATTATTATAGTGGCATTAACCCCGTAGAGTTTCGAAGCCACTCAAAAATGATAGGCTGAAACGCTATTTGGAGGTCTCAACCTTTTGAGACATGAATACATCGCAGTAATAAACAGCTGCAGTCTCGTTGGTATAATAATAATAATAATAATAATACTAATACTAATAATAATAATAATAATAATAAATAATAATAATAATAATAAAATAAACTCTTCAAACAGGAGTTGGTGAAGGAGGTGGAGGAGACGACAAAAGTGCTTGAAACCACGGGCAGGCCCAAGCTCCACTCGCGCCTCGAACACCTCAGCGAGCAGCTGACCATGTGTGAGAAGGCCCTGGCCGAGTACTTGGAGACCAAGAGATTAGCCTTTCCTCGTTTCTACTTCGTCTCTTCTACCGACCTCCTCGACATCCTCTCCAATGGCAACCAGCCGCCTATGGTATCACAGGCCTTCAGACTGCTTCATCGTGCGCCTAAGCGCTTCTGAACATCATGGTGTCACGGCTGTACCAATCTTTTGAGTATATTATAATCAACTAGTTGAAAGCTTTCGTCAGCAATCACCAAAAAACCTCAATGTCAAATCAGAAACCTTTGAAACATTTTCATTTTGTAGTGTACACTGCACCAATGGATTTATTTGTTTACTTGCCAGGTGGCCAGACATTTGACCAAGTTGTTCGACAGCATGGCGCGTCTGAAGTTCGAAGAGGGCAACGAGAAGAAAGCACTGGCGATGTGGAGCAAGGACCATGAGTTCGTGAGCCTGTGCAAGCCCTGCCTCTGCACAGGCCAGGTGAGCCTCCTGGGAACAATTGTGCTCTTATTAGTATATCTCTTTTTCTACGTTTTTTTCTTCTTATTCTTCTTTTTTATTATTATTATTATTTTCATCCGTTTTTTTATTCTTATTCTTCTTATTCTTCTTCTTCTTTTTATTATAATAATAATAATAATAATAATAATAATAATAATAATAATAATAATAATAATAATAATAATAATAATAATAATAATAATAATAATAATAATAATAATATTATTATTATTATATTATTATTATTCGTTTTTTTCTTTTTTTCCCTCCTTTTTATTTTTCTTCTTCTTCTTCTTCTTCTTCTTCTTCTTCTTCTTCTTCTTCTTCTTCTCTTCTTCTTCTTTTTCTTCTTCTTCTTCTTCTTCTTCTTCTTCTTCTTCTTCTTCTTCTTCTTCTTCCTCTCCCTCTTCTTTCATGTATTGAGCTGAACTCTAATAAAGGCTAGTTAACTCAGTGAGAAAATGTCTCAGTAAAAAGGTGAAGTAAAAGAATAAAATTAAGCGTCCATCCTTCGAAACGGCAATCAGCTCATTCAGCCATGAGTGACCCAAAGGAATTTAGTTTAGGTGTTTGTTAGTTTTCTCAATCTGCATTTCCCACTCTAAATTAAAATAAATTTTCTAGATTAAATTAAAACGCACCTGAATGGCTTTCAAAAACCATCTTCGACTATCAGGCATATAAAATGTTACCAGAGTAATTTATATTCATAATCTTTGAGTATAAATTGAATTTAATTATTAATTAATAATAATAAGGTACATTCCAAATTTCTCTTATCTGTTGGTGTGGCTTGCAAGGTGGAGGCATGGTTGAACAGTCTGCTGACGTGCATGAAGGAGACCATAAGGCATGAACTGACGGAGGCGTTGACGGTGTCTGAGGAAAAGATTAGAGAGCAGTGGCTTTTTGAGTTCCCTGCGCAGGTGGCGCTGTGTTGCGTGCAGGTGAGTGCTCCGAGGTAACATCTATTCACAAAGCGCCTCTGAGGCATGGCTGAAAGACGCTTTACAAATGCATTTGTTAGATAAGATTCAACTATTCGATGTGTTTCATAAAACCTTCGTGAATATCTTCATGTTTTTCTGTGGAATGAATGAACGATGCTGGTTTGAGTTTAGAGTTCACTCTAACGACATCGAGGTGTGGTGGACCATAGAGGTGAACATGGCGTTCGTGCACCTGGAAGAGGGCTTCGAAAACGCTCTCAAGGACTACAACAAGAAACAGGCCAGACTACTTTTTTAAAAACATAAAACAAAAATTTAATTTAACTAGGGAATGTCTAAAACGCCTTTTACTCAAACGTTTGAAGGAATTTTATGAAAATCTTCTCAACTTTAAATATAAAAATTATTTTTGAACTAGTGGAAACTCTATAGTAAAATTAAAATTCAACGTTTCAATCATTTTAATGGGGATTTCACTACAGATAAGTCAGTTGAACGTGTTGATCAACATGCTGACTGGGTCTCTGAGTGCAGGCGACCGGCAGAAGATCATGACTGTGTGCACCATTGAGGTGCACAACAGGGACGTGGTCAACAAAATGATCATTCAAAAGGTCTTTTTTTTGTTTGTCTGTGTTCGTGTCTTTGTTTCTGTCCCTGTTTCTAGATCTGTCTCTGCCTCTGCCTCTGTCTCTGCCCCTGTCACTACCTCTGTCTGTATCGGCTTCTATCTCTGTTTCTGTTCATACCTCTGACTTCAAAATTTTGCAGCCCGTTCGAGTCGTTATGGTTTCATGTTATAGTTTAGAGTTTTCGGGTTGGTCGATTGAGGTAGATATATAATTGAAAAGTTGTGAAAAAAAACGAATAAAATAAAAATAAAAAAAACAAAAATGTTTCATACTGTGGTAGTTCAAATACTTGCAACTTTCCTTTCTAAGATCGAGAATTCTCAGGCCTTCACGTGGTTGTCCCAACTCAGGCACCGCTGGGACGAGAAGGAGAAGGAGTGTTTTGCTAACATTTGTGATGCCCAAGTAAACTTTCCATGGATTTCCACAAAATTATAAATAAAACGCTTTTTTAGTGTTTGAAAAAAAAAGTAATTTATTATGGAAAGAAGAAAGAGTAGCTGATGATTTTAAACACTTTCCAGTTCCGCTACTCCTACGAGTACCTGGGCAACTCACCTCGACTGGTCATCACTCCGCTCACCGACCGCTGCTACATCACACTCACACAGGTGAAACATAAACGAAATTAAGCTCGTAAAAAAATCCAAAAGTTAAAAGTGTGTTATAGAAGTGACATTTAAAAAATATAATTTAAAAAAATTACTTTAAACTAAAGTATCAAAAAAAATAAAAAAATGTAAAATAAAATTCAAAACAAAATGAAAAAAAACGTTTCAACTGAAATTTAAAACAAAATACAAAAAAAACTTCCAACTGAAATTCCAAACAAAATAAAAAAAAACTAAAACAACAATGAAAAAATGAATTCAGAGTTTGACATAAGACACCACTACCACAGTCCTTGCACCTCACCATGAGTGGAGCACCGGCAGGTCCTGCAGGCACCGGAAAGACCGAGACCACCAAGGACCTGGGCAGAGCACTGGGAGTGATGGTGTACGTTTTCAACTGCTCCGAACAGATGGACTACAGGGTGTGATTAACGCATCGAAGATTTTTTCAAGTTTTATTGAATTTTATTGTTTAAAATTCTATTTTTATTTTTTAGTTAAGACGCTTTAAGTTGGTTTCAAGCATTCAGAGGAGGAAGCCACTTAAATGACTTCAGAAACATTCTTTACCTTTTGTAAATTTTTTCCTTGGAGCAAGTTCAGCCAACCAGTTTGGAAATGTTATGAATTATATTGATAGTAACTTTTATAGGAATGGGTTGGAAGTTTATTATTGCAATCTATTGATATTCATTTTTCTACAACCCACCCACCTCACTCCTCCACAACCCACCCACTTCATTCCTCCACAACCCACCCACCTCTTCCACAACCCACCCACCTCACTCTTCCACAACCCACCCACTTCATTCCTCCACAACCCACCCACCTTCTCCACAACCCACCTCACTCCTCCACAACCCACCCACCTTCTCCACAACCCACCCACCTCACTCCTCCACAACCCACCCACCTTCTCCACAACCCACCCACTTCACTCCTCCACAACCCACCCACCTTCTCCACAACCCACCCACTTCACTCCTCCACAACCCACCCACCTCCTCCACAACCCACCCACCTTCTCCACAACCCACCCACCTCATCCACAACCCACCCACCTCTTCCACAACCCACCCACCTCTTCCACAACCCACCCACCTTCTCCACAACCCACCCACCTCACTCCTCCACAACCCACCCACCTTCTCCACAACCCACCCACTTCACTCCTCCACAACCCACCCACCTTCTCCACAACCCACCCACCTTCTCCACAACCCACCCACCTCATCCACAACCCACCCACCTCTTCCACAACCCACCCACCTCCTCCACAACCCACCCATCTCCTCCATAACCCAACCACCTCACTCCTCCACAACCCACCCACCTTCTCCACAACCCACCCATCTCATCCACAACCCACCCATCTCACTCCTCCACAACTCACCCACCTCTTCCACAACCCACCCATCTCACTCTTCCACAACCCACCCACCTCATCCACAACCCACCCACCTCTTCCACAACCCACCCATCTCAAACTTCCACAACCCACCCACCCTCTCCACAACCCACCCACCCTCTCCACAACCCACCCACCCTCTCCACAACCCACCCACCCTCTCCACAACCCACCCACCCTCTCCACAACCCACCCACCCTCTCCACAACCCACCCACCCTCTCCACAACCCACTTACCCCTCAGTCCATTGGCAACATATACAAGGGACTGGCCCAGTCAGGAGCGTGGGGTTGTTTTGACGAGTTCAACAGAATCTCCGTGGAGGTGTTGTCGGTGGTGGCTGTACAGGTGGGTGGTGGGGGTCCCAAGGGGTTCATGGAATTTGTTCGCATTTTTATTTTATTTATTGTAATTTTATTTTAAAAATATTTTTCGTTTATTCTGTTTTATTTTTTTATTCATTTATTTTTCACTATAATTTTGTTATTTATTCAGTTATTCATTCAATTAAAAAAAATAATTTTCGTGGTTTTTTAACCGTGTTGTGCTTATGAAAAGTTGTTAACGTTTATGAATAAATGTATAATTTCTTATAGCGCACACTTTGCTGACTAGGTTGTCTCAAAGGCGCTTAAGTTTTTCTTTTAGTGACGTATGATTGATTAGTTTAAAAAGTCTTTTAATATGAAAAAATTCTTTAAAATATTATTTTAAAAAGTTTTTAAATATTTTTATAATAAACTGAAATAAAATTAAAAATAGATGAATAATATTTGAAAAATAGAATAAAAAATAAAAAATAAAACAAACAATAATAAATAAAATAAATAATAATAAAGAGGATAAACAATAAAAATAAAAACTCAAAACAAAACATAAAAAACAGCAAGAGCACAAATCAACAAAACAGCTTGAATTAAAACCACTGGAACTTACGCAGGTGAAGTGCATCCAGGACGCCATAAAATCGAAGAAGCAGTCGTTCAGCTTCCTGGGTGAGGAGATCAGCCTGTCCTTCAGCGTGGGCATCTTCATCACCATGAACCCGGGGTACGCTGGCAGAACGGAACTGCCCGAGAACCTCAAGGCACTCTTCAGGTTTGGAGGAGTTCCATAGGGAGTGTGTGGTTGTAGGAGTTCCATAGGGAAGAGTGTGGTTGGAGGAAAGTTTCTTTAGAATCTGTTCTTAGGATTTATTTATTTTTTAATACTCCAAAAAATAAAATTTTTAGTGAAGATTTTGAAGCAGATTATCCATGGGAAACTCCGCAAAAGGAAATTTATTTTGGTGAAGTGATCGTTTGAGGAAAGTTACTGAGTGGAAAGCTGGGGAAGAAATTTTTGAGAAAAAATATTTTGTTTGAAAAGTGACAAAAATGCTGTTGAGTTTAAAAAAAATTAATTTTTGAAAAATTTTTTTTGAATAAAAACTCAATACTGATAATTGTCAAATGGAAAATAATTCAAGATATCGATTAAAAATACTATTTTTATCGAAAATTTTTCAATTTTTGTAATTGAAATAAATAAAAGGTAAATTTTTACAAAGTTCAAATCTGACTAAAAATCAAGCTTCACTTTCAAGTCTTGCAGTTAACCTAGCAAAGTAATACAGCACCACGACAAAGAATACTATAGTTACATTTAACCGAAGAGTTTCAAAGCAGCTATCGAAGCCTTCACCTTTCAGGCCATGTGCCATGGTAGTGCCTGACTTCGAGTTGATCTGCGAGATTATGCTGGTGGCGGAAGGGTTCTTGGACGCTCGACTGCTGGCCAGAAAGTTTATCACTCTTTACTCCCTCTGCAAAGAGCTCCTTTCCAAACAGGTCGCTTGTTGTTTGTTGTTGTTGATGTTTGTTTTGTTTGTTACTTGTTGTTGGTGTTTGTTTTGTTTGTTAATTGTTGTTGGTGTTTGTTTTGTTTGTTATTTTTGTCTGTTTTTTCCCATTTTTTTCAATTAAGTATGTGTACCTCAATTATTTGCTATAATATTATCGAGTCATTGAGTATTTTCAAATTCAGTAATTTTTTAATTTGAATAATTCAAAAAAAATCAACGTTAGTGTATGAAAAAAAAAACAATTCGGCATATAAAAGGCATTGGAAATAATTTTTCAAAATTAAAAGTGAAAAAAAAACCTACAAAATGCACAAAATGTCAACTCGGATGTTCGTGGGCACTGCAGGACCACTACGACTGGGGACTGAGGGCCATAAAGAGTGTGCTGGTGGTGGCAGGCTCGCTGAAGAGAAGCGACAAGGAGAGGCCAGAAGACCAGGTTCACAGTGCAACCTTTGCATCCAGCCACTGACCTTCCCACATTTTCGAACGTTTATTCATCAAAAGCTTATCAAAACTTTTCTGTAGTGGGAAAAAAGGCACAACGTAGTCAACAAAAACGCATTTCAACAAAAACAAAAATGATTCAACACCCAAGCTGCAAGCACTGCAAGTATTTGCAACCACTTCACAGGTGCTCATGCGGGCGTTGAGAGACTTCAACATCCCCAAGATCGTGACAGACGATATGCCGGTCTTCATGGGTCTCATCGGAGACCTCTTCCCCGCTCTAGACGTGCCCCGCAAGAGAGAACCTGCTTTTGAGGAACAGATCAAGAGCGCAGTGAGTGACCTCAAACTGCAGCCTGAGGATGGCTTCGTGCTGAAGGTGGTGCAGCTGCAAGAGTTGTTCGAGGTTCGCCACTCTGTCTTCATCGTCGGTAGTGCAGGAACAGGTGGCGTATTATTGGTTTATCATTATTATTTTCAAATTAATTAATTTTATTATTTTTCTTATAAATTCAAATTATTACAATATTCATTCTTAAAAATAATTATTATTATAACTTTTGAGTGGCTTCAAAACTCCACGGGGTTATTCCCACTATGATAGTGTTCGTGTTTGTATTGTATTGTATTGTTGTCTCGAGCGACTTTGAGTATCAAATATGTCTTTGAATGAGGAAATATGGTTGCAAAAGTTAAAAACGGCGTGTGTTTTCGTCAGTGCTTTGTGTTTTCATCAAAACATTTCTGATGTCTTCTTGAAGGCAAGAGTTGCGTGTGGAAGACCCTTCTACGAGCCTACCAGAACATGAAGAAGAAGCCCATTGCTGTGGACCTCAACCCCAAAGCGGTCACCAACAACGAACTCTTTGGCATCATCAACCCAGCCACCAGGGAGTGGAGGGACGGTGAGTGTCCCCACGTGCCACCGATCTACGTTGTAGTAAAGATGTTGTTTGAACTTAAATAACGAGTTCAGTTTAAAGAGAAAGGCATTAATGCGGCTTGATATGCATGTTTCCATGATGCGAATTATCTCAGAAAGTTCCATTTCATTCGCCACAACAACTCCATTCGTTTCATCTTCTTCCCCACAATCCCTTATTGTCCATCGCAAATTAAACTGCCCCGACCACTACCGCGACCACTACGACCACCACCGTGACCATCACGACCACCATTCTTGCCACCAACCCTACCACCACCCCTACCACCACCCCTACCACCACCCCTACCACCACCCCTACCCCCACCCCTACCACCACCCCTACCACCACCCCTACCACCACCCCTACCACCACCCCTACCACCACCCCTACCACCACCCCTACCACCACCCCTACCACCACCCCTACCACCACCCCTACCACCACCCCTACCACCACCCTACCACCACCCCTACCACCACTCTTACCACCACTCCTACCACCATTACGACTACTCCCACCACGACCACACCAGGGCTCTTCTCGTTCGTGATGAGGGACATGTCGAACAGCACTCACGACGGTCCCAAGTGGATCGTGCTTGACGGAGACATCGACCCCATGTGGATTGAGTCCCTCAACACCGTGATGGACGACAACAAGGTGATGCTCACTGAATGAAAGAATTCAAGGCTTTAAGAGTTTATAAGTTAATGATTCAATATAACTTTCTAAAGTTAATGATTCAATATAACTTTCTAAAGTTAATGATTCAATATAACTTTCTAAAGTTAATGATTCAATATAAGTTTCAGAATTTATTGATACAGTAATTATTTATGAAACAAATGATACAATTAATTTTAAAAGAAATTAAGTTGAAAATTTGACAACTTTTTAAAAATGGCTAAAACAAGTTAATTCTCTTACAAATCGCCCGCGCGCGCTTCTTTAGGTGCTCACGCTGGCCAGCAACGAGAGGATTCCTCTAACTTCCAGCATGAGACTTCTCTTCGAGATCAGCCACCTCAAGTCAGCCACTCCAGCCACCGTTTCCAGGGCAGGCATTTTGTACATCAACGCCGGAGACCTTGGCTGGAACCCGTCAGTTGGTTGTCTTGGAAGCGCTTCAACCCACAATTAGCTTTTTTGTTTAAAGTTTTACTTTTCTACTTTTTGCTTTTCAGTTTTAAGTTTTTACTTTGTTTTTTACTGAAATAATAGTTTTACGTGAAAATGAAATTCGGATTTGAGTTCAACTTCAGAGCATCCGTCTCAGGTACGTGAGCAGTTGGATTGACACGAGAGAGTCCCAACCAGAGAAAGCCAATCTAACAATCCTCTTCGAGAAATACGTGCCATCGTGCCTGGAGAGCATGCGTCTTCGCTTCAAGCAGATCATCCCGGTGACCGAAATAAGTCACCTGCAGATGCTCTGCTCCTTGCTCGAGTGCCTTCTGGTGCCCTACCACACTCCCTCCGACTGCCCTAAGGAGTGGTTTGTGCCCCTCAATCGGCCCTTAGTGACGCGATTTATGACTTATTTGCAGTTTATACATTTATATAGACTTTGTCGAAGTATATATAAACTTAGTTATTGTTCTAGGATATGTCGGACTAAGTGTTTTACATCAAATTTAACTTGTATTTGCTGTTATAATTTTGTCAATGGCACTGACAACACATGCAGGTACGAGTTGTACTTTGTGTTTGCGTGCATCTGGGCCTTCGGAGGCTGTCTGTTCCAGGACCAAGTACGTTTTGAATCGATTCACGAATCAATTGATGCTCAAATTTCTTCATTTCTTTTCATTTACTACTTCAAAACAATAAAATTTAGTTGGCTTCGAAACTCTACGGGGTTAATGCCACTATAATAATATTCGTGTTTGTATTGTATTGTATTAGTTAGCTGCACAGCACTTTCATAGAATACCACAAGATATAAAATTCCATATATAATACTAACATATAATATAATTTTTCATATAATACAACACAAAACAATACATAACAATACAATACAATACAATACAAATACGGATATTATTATAGTGGCATTAACCCTGTAGAGTTTGAGGCTCCATTAATCTACCATAATACCCTCCACAGTTGGTTGACCACAGAGTAGAGTTCACCAAGTGGTGGTGTTCGGAGTTCAAAACAGTCAAGTTTCCAACGCAGGGCACCGTGTTCGACTACTATGTCGACCCTGAAACTAAGAAGTTTGAGTTGTGGTCCAAGAAAGTGCCAAGGTTCGAGCTGGACGTGGAAGTCCCTCTGCAGGTGCAATGCATACGCATTACAGAAACCATGCATCTATTGAATAGAACTGAAATGTTTTTGAAAAAAAAAATTATTTCGCATTGTGAACTGATATTTACTTTTGATCAAATTGGCTTCGAAGTATTTGTTATACATGAGCTCTACCACAGGCCACAATGGTGCACACGGCCGAGACAATAAGAATAAGGTACTTCCTGGATGTGTTGCTGGAGAGGAAGATTCCGGTGATGTTGGTAGGAGGAGCTGGGACAGGCAAGACGGTGCTGATCAACGAGAAGTTGTCGAGCCTCAACGAGGACTACACCGTTGTCAACGTGCCTTTCAACTTCTACACCACCTCAGAAATGCTGCAGCAGGCGCTCGAAAAACCGCTGGAGAAGAAGGCAGGCAAGAACTACGGTCCCTCGGGCAACAAGAAACTCGTCTACTTCATCGACGACATGAACATGCCTGAGGTCTTTGCGTCGTTTCGTTGTTCAGAACTTTGCCATTTTTGTATAATTATTTGGTACTTTGAAAGTTTCAGACATTTAAACTGTTTTTTCATTTTTCAGAATTTTGTGATTATTTTTTTAATTTTTCATTTTTCTTAATGGTTACTTAAAAAGTCCGTAAAAGTAGAGTGTGGTGTTTAATTTGAAACCTACAACATAAGAATTCAGCAGCCAGCAACAACAACAACAAAAACAACAACAACATTTCAAACAACAACAAAACCAACAACAACACCACCACCAACAACAACAACAATGACAACTCGTCAACAGAAAGACAAGTACTCTACGGTGCAGCCTCACACGCTCATCAGACAGCACCTAGATTACTCGCACTGGTATGACCGCACCAAGTTGACTCTTAAGGAGATCTCCAACACCCAGTATGTCGCCTGCATGAACCAGGCCGCTGGCAACTTCACCATCAATAACAGACTCCAGAGGCACTTTTGCGTCTTCGCTCTCAGCTTCCCCAGCCACGATACACTCTCGTCCATCTACAGCAACATTCTGCAACAACACCTCTCCGCCTCCAACTTCCCCATCTCCGTGCAGAAGCAAGGCGCCAACGTAGTCGATGCAGCCATCAGCTTGCACCAGCGAATGGCACAGACCTTCCAACTCACCGCCATCAAATTCCACTACATCTTCAACTTACGAGACCTTTCCAACATTTTCCAAGTGATAACTTCACTGATCTAGCAACCAGTTGATTATTTAGCTGAACAAGCAAGATCATAAATAGTTCAAAATAGCCAGTGTATAATTTAATTTAATCAAATAATTTTTATAGCACTGATTTAAATTTTTTTACGAAGTCTCATGAGTAATGATTCCGCCAGGGCATTCTGTTTGCTGGGCTGGAATGTTGTAGGTCGGGAGTGGACTTGGCGAGACTGTGGATACACGAGTCTGAAAGGGTCTACCGGGACAAACTAGTCTGCCTCTCAGACTTGGAAATGTACGACAAGCAAATCCGGGAGGTGGCCAAGAAAGTGTTCGAGGACATGGACGAGGTGTGCCTCTTTCAAGCGCTTTGAATCGCATGTCATTTGTTTCAATTTGGAGTTTCGGATTTTTAAAATGTATTTTTAACACTAATAACAACGAAAATAATTTAACTAAAATTTCTACTGGCAATACTAATAGTGAAAATAAAGACTCCACGACACACAGAACGTGGTGTTCAAAGAGCCTCTCCAGTTTTGCCATTTTGCCAGCGGCATTGGCGAGCCCAAGTACTTGCCAGTGGCCTCGTCCAAGGAAATCAGCAAGCTTTTGACGGACGCGCTGGAGAGCTACAACGAGATCAACGCTACCATGAACCTGGTTCTTTTCGAGGACGCCATCTCTCACGTCCTCAGGATCAACCGCATCACCGAGGCTCCCAGAGGCAACGCCCTGCTAGTGGGTGTGGGAGGCAGTGGCAAGCAGAGCCTTTCCAAGCTGGCTGCCTTCATCAGCGGCTACGAAGTCTTCCAGGTCATTTGTTGGGAGGGTTTTGAAGGCAGTGTCGTGTGGTGACAGTTAAAAAAGGAATAAAAAGTTTCAATATATTTGGAATGGATTTATTATTTATTGTTTTGAATACCACCCTCACAGATAACCTTGAAGAAAGGTTACGGAGTGGCTGACTTGAAGTTGGACTTGTCAAGTCTGTATCAGAAGGCGGGTCTCAAAAGCCTGGGCATGGTATTGCTGATCACCGACGCACACATTGTAGACGAGAGGTTCCTTGTGCTCATCAACGATCTGCTGGCATCAGGTGAAATCCCGGAGTTGTTCGGAGAGGACGAGCTGGACATGATCATCTCCGGAGTGCGCAATGAGGTGAAGGGACTGGGTCTCTTCGACTCCAAGGAAAACTGCTGGAAGTTTTTCATCGACCGCGTCAGAAAGCAACTGAAGGTACTTGCAAAGAATTTAAAGGCTAAAATTATATCAAAATTTATTTGGAGTGAAATTTAACGTTTAAATAACTTTAGTTTGAAAAGCGTCATGTCAAGCATTGTAGCGGAATAATAGTAGCAATAGTCAGAGGTGAGTAGTAAATGGGTGTTTTTCCAAACAGGTCATCCTGTGTTTCTCTCCGGTGGGAGACACCTTAAGGATCCGCAGCAGAAACTTCCCAGCCCTCACCAACTGCACCAGCATCGACTGGTTCCACGAGTGGCCAGAGGAGGCTCTCATCTCGGTCAGCCACCGCTTTCTCAGCGACATCGAACTTCTCTCTGTTGGTGCCTTGTGTTCTTCCGCTCCCAAAAACCAAACCCTAAGTTTTTGTACAGAATTCTGATGGAAAGTTTTGAAAAATGAATTTTTTCTGAGATTTATAATAAAAATTATTTACCGTACTTTGTACAATTTCTAGCGTCTGACTGGATTTGATACAATAAGGACCATACAACATTTTAATATAAAAGTGCGTAAATATTTGTACAAACACAAATAAGTAAAAGAGATCCAAAAGCTGTCACGCAAGCCACCACTGACAGCCCGATCTGTGTTCGTCGGTGTCCAAGTTCGTGGCCTACGTGCACAAGTCAGTTAACAGCGTCAGCAAGCTGTACCTGCAGAACGAGAGAAGGTACAACTACACTACCCCCAAAAGCTTCCTCGAACAGATCAGCCTCTACCAAAACCTCCTCTACAAGAAACACGCCAAGATACAGGTCAGTGAGCTTGATTTGAGATAGTGAAACTCACAGTAATCATCCATTGTTGATGCTTGAGTTGAGGTTAATGTCGTTTTAGTACTATTCAAGATTGTTTTGTATAGTGGTATTCTCAGCATACAACGCGTTCGTCTTCATATTGTATCTCATTAATAACACAATAGGGCTAATCGACTATTTAAGTGCCCATCAAATCTTTATGACGCTCGTCGCTACCAGGCCAGCATCAGTCGGTTGGAGACAGGCCTAGAGAAGTTGAAAGGCAGTTCGAGTCAAGTGGAAAGTCTCAAAGCAAAGTTGGCTCAGCAGGAGCAGGAACTGTCGCTGAAGAATGAACAAGCCAACAAGCTCATTCAGGTTGAAGTGGAAACGAAACATTATGTAATTTTAAATAAAATTGAATCATAATTTAATTTAAAATAAATCAAATTATTTTTAATCAGTTTTTGAATGATTGAATGGCAAAACACTTTGGAAACTTGACTCCTAATGGTTGCTTGATGACCAAGGTGGTGGGAGCTGACACCGAGAAGGTGTCGAAGGAGAAGGCAATCGCGAGTGAAGAAGAAAAAAAGGTGCAAGTGATCAACGAAGAGGTATGAGGACTTGTTGTCTGTGTTCCACCATGGCTGTGGAGTGAAGAGATGTTGTGGTTTAGTTTGATTGAGTTTGCAATGATGCCTCAACACGCAGGTGAAGCGAAGGTTCAAAGACTGTCAGGAAGACCTGGCCAAAGCGGAGCCTGCCCTTATTGAGGCCAGAGAGGCCCTGGCAACGCTGAATAAAGTACCACACAATTCGTTTCAATTCAAGTTTTGATTCAAGTTTTGATTTAGATTTTGATTCGGTTTTTCAAAGTATTCGTGGACCTGACTTACACGACTCAGTCTGGTATTGACGAAGCTTGAAAATGACCAGCTAACTGAGCAACCTTCAACAGGGAAACTTGTCGGAGTTGAAGGGTTTCGCGAAGCCTGTGCCTGCAGTGGTGGACGTGACTGCTGCCGTTTCAGTGCTGCTGGCCAACAAGACCAAGAAAATCCCCAAGGACAGGAGTTGGAACGCCACCAAGCTGATGATGGGCAAGGTGGAGGGGTGTTGTTGTATGAAGCAGTATTCAACCGAACAGTAATCAGCGCTGTACAAATATTTTGATTAGATTGTTTGAAAATGATTAATATTCATGATGTTTTCTAGAAGTTTGAGTTTTCAGCTTCAATAACAAAATTTTCCAATGCAGGTGGACGAGTTCTTGAACAACCTGCTGAACTACGACAAGGAGAACATCCCGGAGGTGTGCAGGCAGGCCGTGCAGCCCTACCTTCAGAAGCCTGAGTTTAATGCCGAGTCTGTCAGACAAAAATCCGTTGCAGGTTGTTGGATAAATAGAAAATTAAGTATTTAACTAAGTAGATGAATAAATAAATAGATTAATTAATCATCAAATCAATGAATCATCAATCAATTCTTTATTCCTTAAACCCAGAGTACCATCAACCAAACAATCATTCAAACACGAACGTTATGAGACGTAACAACATTAATTTATCACCAAGCCAGATAAATTCAATAATTTTCAATCAAAACACATTCTTAGTCAAATGTTTCGACATTTTAAAAATAAAGTTTGAATTTATTAAAAAAAATTATATACTTTTTGAATATTTAAAATCGAATTTTCTTCAAGCTGCGGGCCTGTGCAAGTGGGTGATCAACATAATGAAGTACTACGAGGTGTACTGCGAAGTGGAGCCCAAGAGGCAGGCTCTGAACCAGGCCACGCAGACACGACAGGCGGCGGAAGATCGACTGGTAGGCATCCAGACAAAGATCTCAGAGCTCGAAGAGGCTCTCAGCAAGCTCACGGCGGAGTACCAACAGGCCACCGAGGCGAAGCTCAAGTGTCAGCAAGAGGCAGAAGCCACCAGCAAGACCATCATTCTTGCCAATCGACTCGTCAGCGGCCTCACCTCCGAGAACGACAGGTGGACCAAACAGGTAGTAAACCTATCCCCCCATTCCATCAATGGAAAGATTTATCTCACATGAAGCCATCCCGATGTTTCAAACTTTCACTGAAAAAAAAGTTGTTGCAAACGTAACCTGTCATTAGAGATTTCATTAAACACTTCTTGCAACGTGGCAGGTGAAGCATTTCAAGCAGCAGGAAGAGACCCTGCCTGGGGACATGCTCTTGGTGGCCGCCTTCATCTCCTACATCGGCTGCTTCACCAAGCACTACAGACTCACGTTGATAGAAAAAAACTGGATCCCCTTTCTCACCGACCAGCTGGAAATCCCGATCCCTCTCTCCGAAGGCTTCGATCCTCTCTTCTTACTCACAGACGATGCCCAGGTGGCCTCTTGGAACAACTGTGGACTGCCCAGCGACAGAATGTCCACTGAAAATGCAGCCATTCTCATGAATTCTGAAAGGTGCCTTGAAGCGTTGTAACTGCTTTGTGATCGATAAATGCGTCTGTAGCTTTAGTAGCAAAGCTCGCTAATGAAACAGTCAATTGCTAAGCTCAAGGTTTAATCATTGGCAAATTTATTGAATTTAACTCAAGAATATTGATACTTGAGTTGGAAAAACAACAACTAAAATATCAAGCGGTGTGACCTAAACATTAGTAGATTGGAAAAGTCATTGTTTCGAATCTAAGCTAGCCCAGCAGATATCAAGACAGATTTTCAAATCATTAACGCCTTTGAAAATTGCAAAAAAAAGTTATATAATTTTTAATTTTATTAAATTCATTAACTTGAACTACTGCAGACTGGAAGTTGATAGGGGTCGATCATGTACAAGATGTGACCACATGATATTTTATGCACCACACTCTTCATAAGTTGCTTCAGCTTTGTTGAAGAGTTGTTTCCTCCTTCTCAGGTGGCCGCTGATCATAGACCCTCAGCTGCAGGGTCTTAAGTGGATCAAGAGTCAGTACGGTGAGGCTCTGGTGGTGATCAGGATTGGCCAGAGAAGCTATTTGGACCAGATCGAAATGGCCATCTCGAACGGAGACACCGTCTTGATCGAGAACATCGGAGAAGGTTGAAGTACCCTTGGGACTCATATGATTCTCCAAAAACTTTTGATCTTTTAAATGAAGTTTGTTCATCAAATGATGAAGTATGAATAAAAATAATTGTTTGCTAATCTTTCATTAACAGTGCTGGATCCTGTGTTGGAACCTGTGATTGGTCGCAATCTGATCAAGAAGGGCACAGCGTTGAGGTTCGGAGATAAGGAGGTGGAGTACAACAGAAGCTTCCGACTCATTCTGCACACCAAGCTGGCAAACCCGCATTACAAGCCAGAGTTGCAAGCGCAAACCACCCTCATCAACTTCACCGTCACCAGAGATGGCCTGGAGGACCAACTGCTGGCTGACGTGGTGAGCAAGGAGAGATACGACCTCGAGAAGTCCAAGGCCAATCTCACCAAGTCGCAAAACACCTTCAAGATCTCACTCAAGGTGTGGGTTGTACTGGTCGTAGTAACAAGGCATTCAACGGCGTGTTTCAAATTATTCTATACCTCTTTCAAACCTTTAAAGTCATAAAACTACCAACAACCTTAACAGAACTTAGAAGATGAGCTCCTGGCAAGGTTGTCAACAGCAGAAGGCAACTTCCTGGGAGACTACGCCCTTGTCGAGAACCTGGAGAAGACGAAGAGCATGTCTTCGGACATCGAGATGAAGGTGAAAGAGTCAAAGGTGACAGAGGCAAGGATCAACGAGGCAAGAGAGGCGTACAGAAGTGCAGCCTCCCGAGCCTCTCTGCTCTACTTCATTCTCAACGACCTCAACAAGATCCACCCCATGTACCAGTTCTCTCTGAAGGTTTCAGTGCCTGTTGTAACGTCGTTTTTTTAGCAAAACTAATTTTGTTTTTCAAATTTCCATTATTATAACTACATTAGTAAGTTATTTTTTAAGCACTTCCAAATTCCCAACAAAAATCTGTGAGATGTTGAAGTTCAAAATGATAATTTCAATGTGAGTTGATCACCTGAAAATAGAATTTAATTAAAAACCCAACCCACAAAAAGTAAATCGAAATGTGAGTGTACCACGCATCAGGCCTTTAGCGTGGTGTTTGAGAAGGCGATTGACAGAGCGGAGGCGTCTGTGGAGACGAAACAGCGAGTGCTGAACCTCATTGACTGCATCACTTACTCCGTCTTCACGTACACGTCCAGAGGCCTCTTCGAGAGGGACAAGCTCACCTTCATGGCACAGACCGCTTTCCAGGTTCTGTTCGAAAGAAATTTGAACCACAGAGCTGCAGCTTTGTTTCTTCTGTCTTTGATTTTTAATATTTTATTTTATTTATTTATTTTTATTTATTTATCTGAATTAGTCTAAAAAAAAAGTCTGAAATAAATTTTTTCAAACTGTTTTTGTGCAAGTAAAATGGTGAATGATAAAAGATAATTTGATATCTAACATAAAAATTGAATTATTATCAGCTTGCACCTCCAACCTCTGCAGATCTTGAACATGAGCAAGGACATCGACCCGCAGGAGTTGGACTTCCTGCTTCGCCTGCCAGTCCTGCCTAACATGACCTCCCCCGTGGACTTCCTCAACAACCAGTGCTGGGGAACCGTCAAGGCAGGCTGCTCACCCTCAATTCTTTGAATCACAAATGAAGCGCTTCAGTTTTTTGTGTTTTTGTTGTTGTTATTGGTTATTTGTATTATTTATTATCGTTATTATTATTATTATTATTATTATTATTATTATTATTATTATTATTATTATTATTATTATTATTATTATTATTATTATTATTATTATTATTATTATTATTATTTTATTATTTTTTTTTTTAATTTTATTTATTATTATTATTATTATTATTATTATTATTATTATTATTATTATTATTATTATTATTATTATTATTATTATTATTATTATTATTATTATTATTATTATTATTATTATTATTATTATTATTATTATTATTATTATTATTATTATTATTATTATTATTATTATTATTATTATTATTATTATTATTATTATTATTATTATTATTATTATTATTATTATTATTATTATTATTATTATTATTATTATTATTATTATTATTATTATTATTATTATTATTATTATTATTATTATTATTATTATTATTATTATTATTATTATTATTATTATTATTATTATTATTATTATTATTATTATTATTATTATTATTATTATTATTATTATTATTATTATTATTGTTATTGTTTTCATTTTTATCAATCTTGAAAATTGCACCTCCGAACTTCCTTATTTGGATGTTGGGGTTTGAATGTTTTGCACTGGCAGTCTTACGAGGCTTCATTGATTGCAACTAACAGGCGCTTTCTCTGCTGGATGAGTTCGTGAACCTCGACAGGGACATCGAAGGATCGGCAAAGAGGTGTCGAACAAACTTACAAACAAATCCCTGAGAACATCACATACAAGTTGCATACATCTGTTTTTTTATTTTTTCAATATAAAAAAAAACCACTGAAAGGTGGAAGAAGTTTGTGGAGAGCGAGTACCCGGAGAAGGAGAGGCTTCCGCAGGAGTGGAAGAACAAGTCCTCCCTGCAGCGCCTCTGCATCCTCAGGGCCATCAGACCCGACAGGATGACATACGCAGTCAAGTTGGTTCTGTGCCTCTGTAGTATCAATGAGCTATGAGTGGTCTCCATGCTTTCATGGGCTAACGTCACTTTAATAGCAAAAATACAATACAATACAATACAAATACGAATACGAATATTTTTATAGTGGCATTAACCCCGTAGAGCTAAGCCAACAACAATCTGTATCGCAGTGTATTTTATATTATTTCATTGTATTGTTTGACTTTGTATCATATTGTATTAGGAACAAAGTGAAGATATTTTGGGTGATTTTATATGAGATTCAGTTCAGGGTTGCCGTCAAAGGAAAACGGTTGTTTCGCGTTGAAGTCTGAAATAAAGACATTGAAGTCTGAAATAAAGACGTTGAAGAATGAAGAAACAATTTGGCAGGCTGTTTGTTGAAGAGAAGTTGGGCTCGAAGTTCGTTGAAACGAGGAGTTTGGATTTTTCCAAGTCGTTCGAAGAGTCGAGTCCAGGAAACCCCATAATGTTCATCCTCTCTCCCGGCGTGGACCCCCTAAAGGACGTTGAACACTTGGGCATCAAGTTGGGTTTCACGATCGACAACGGAAATTTCCACAACATCTCACTGGGCCAGGGTCAGGAGACGGTGGCCGAAGAGGCCATGGACTCGTCCTCTAAGCTTGGTCACTGGGTCGTCCTGCAGGTTCGAACCATGGTCCGAACGCTTGAAGATACACATAAATGTTGATAACAAGAAAATAAACCTCAACCACGGACAGCTATTCAAATTCAAATGTATGACTTTGTAGAACATTCACTTGGTGTCGAGGTGGCTTTCAACGCTGGAGAAGAAATTGGAGCAGTACAGCACTGAGAGCCATGCTGACTTCCGAGTCTTCATCAGCGCCGAGCCTGCCCCCGAACGGAACGCTCACATAATTCCTCAGGGAATTCTCGAATCGGCCATCAAGATCACCAACGAACCTCCCACAGGCATGTTTGCCAACCTGCACAAGTCCTTTGACAACTTCACGCAGGTTCGAAACTCAGTGCTGGTGTGGCTGGTGTGGTTGGTGCGGCTGGTGTGTTGGTGTGGCTGGTGTGGTGGTGTGGCTGGTGTGGTGGTGTGGCTGGTGTAGTGGTGTGGCTGATGTGGTTGGTATGCCTTGTGTGGTGGTGTGGCTGGTGTGGTGGTGTGGCTGGTGGGGTGATGTGGCTGGTGTGGTGGTGTGGCTGGTGTGGTGGTGTGGCTGGTTTTGTTGGTGTAGCTGAGATGGCTGGTGTGGTGGTGTGGCTGGTGGGGTGGTGTGGCTGGTGTGGTGGTGTGGCTGGTGTGGTGGTGTGGCTGGTTTTGTTGGTGTAGCTGAGATGGCTGGTGTGGTGGTGTAGCTGAAGTAGCTAGTGTGGTTGGTGTGGCCGGTGTGGTTGGTGCGGCTGGTGTGGTGGTGTGGCTGGTGTGGTGGTATGGCTGGTGGGGTTGGAGTACATGCAGTGGTTGATGTGGGGTATTGTAGCATAAACTGTATTAAGCCAGTTGAAAAATTGGAAATGAATAAACAAAAACGTTCAACTAGATTGAACACGAACGAGATGAACACTTGATCACAAGTCACTACGCAGATGCAACTAAGCATGGAAATAACCACAACCCCAGGACACCCTAGAGATGTGCGCCAAGGAGGCGGAGTTCAAGAGTATCTTGTTCTCCCTCTGTTACTTCCACGCAGTAGTCTCGGAGCGACGAAAGTTCGGACCCCAGGGCTGGAACAGGGTGTATCCCTTCAACACAGGAGACCTCACCATCAGCGTCTCTGTCCTCTACAACTACCTCGAGGCCAACGCCAAAGTTCCCTGGGAGGACTTGAGGTATGTATCTTCAAAACATTTGGTTCGTTCACATGAGTTCTCGTGTGCACCATCAGGAGATCTTAATCGCCCCGGTACGGACTAGCCGGAAAGGGATAGCGAGAGTGGTCGATGGGTTATGGCTTAACTGCCGAGCGCCTATATAGTAAATTTGCTACTACTCACATGAGTTCATAACTATCAGACTTTGTTTTTTTGTGATTTTTTTGCGCTTTTGCTGAGTGGCATCAACTGGAAGTGACTTTACTGACATTTTTAACCTTTTTCCTTTAAGGTACTTGTTTGGAGAGATCATGTACGGTGGACACATCACCGACGACTGGGACAGGAGACTTTGTAAGACCTACTTGGAAGAGTACATGAACCAGGCCTTGGTAGGTTTCAATCCTTTAAAGCTTTCTTCTCAAATATTTATACTATAAACTTTGATATTTTCAAAACTGGAATGAAAAATATTTTTTCGAAACATAAAACAGTTGGACGGTGAGTTGAACTTTGCTCCAGGCTTTCCAGTTCCTCCGAACACAGACTACAAGGGCTACCACACCTTCATTAACGAGTGTCTGCCCCAGGAAACGCCCTACCTTTACGGCCTCCACCCCAACTCTGAAATCGAGTTTCTCACCATGATCTCCGAAGACCTGTTCAAGACGGTCCTTGAGATGCAGCCCAGAGACACAGGCGTCACGAACCCTTTGGGATTGACGAGAGAAGAAAAAGTTATTTGTCCTTCTTATCATCAAGGATTTACTCAAAATTCAAAAAAAAAAATTTTTAATTTCATAATTAGTTTACATAATCGTCATTATTACTGTGTGTTATTTCGTAACTTCAAAAGATCAAGAACGTGTTGGACGAGATTTTGGAGAAGATACCGCCCCAGTTTTCGATGTTCGACCTGGTCGCGAAGGTCTCCCCAGAAGAAAGAACTCCCTACATCACGGTGGCCCTGCAGGAGTGTGAGAGAATGAATCTACTCACTTCAGAAATCAGGAGGTCACTCAAGGAACTCGACCTTGGCTTGAAGGTCAAGCAACCGTTTTTGTTGCCAATCAATGTTGCGAAAATGTATTGAGAGTTTGAAAATGGAAGTATAATGGATGTTGTTTTGGCATATAACAGGGTGAGTTGACGATGATAGCTGAGATGGAAGCCCTCAGCAACGCCTTGTTCTACGACGTGGTGCCTTCAAGCTGGGAAAAATTAGCGTACCCTTCGCTCTACGGCCTGTCGCAGTGGCATGCGGACCTTATTTCAAGAATCAAGGAGCTCGATGCTTGGGTTTCCGACTTCCAGTTGCCAGCGTCAGTGTGGCTGGGAGGTTTCTTCAACCCGCAGTCCTTCCTGACCGCCATCATGCAGCAGATGGCGCGCAAGAACGAGTGGCCGCTTGATAAGATGTGTCTGCAGTGCGACGTGACGAAGAAGAGCAAGGAAGACATGGAGGCTCCACCCAGAGAAGGCTCCTACGTGCATGGCCTTTTCATGGAAGGAGCCAGGTGGGACTCGCAGGCAAGTCTAATTGCCGAGGCTCGTCTGAAGGAGCTGGCGCCACTGATTCCGGTCATCTTCATCAAAGCCATTCCCATTGACCGTCAAGACTTGCGCAACATCTACGAATGTCCGTGCTACAAAACGAAGCAGCGTGGAGACACGTTCGTGTGGACCTTCAACCTCAAGTCAAAGGAGAAGGCTGCCAAGTGGATCCTTGGAGGAGTGGCCCTTATGCTCCAGGTGCCTGTTGTTTTTGTTGTGTTTGTGGTTGTTGTTTTTGTTGTTGCCATTGTTATCGCTATCGTTGTTGTTGATGTTGTTGCTGTTTTTGTTTTTATTTATTTTGTTGTTGTTGTTGTTGCTGCTGCTGTTGTATGACATCTCTGGCGTCTGAGGGTGATCCTCAGATGTGAAAGGTGCAATAGTTTGTCACAAAAGACCAGCAAACCTTTCATGTTATTCACTTCCACCACTGGGTCTGTAAAAATGGTTTGACGACCAGGCTTTTAATACTGGTTCGCAGACGAAGCCTTGCGTTGTTGTGCAGAAATGATTAATCAAAGCTATTTGCTACATCAGCATCTACCAGGCTGGTGAACTAAAACCAGGATCTTGGTTGTTGCGAGAAACACGAGTGGGAGTGCCATCTTCAAGGACAAGTTTAGAGTGCTTTTCTGCCCATTGTACAGTGTTGTTCCATGGTCATCGGAGCACCCAACGTCATCCCAGACGGGGATAATGTTGGGCGCTTTGAACTGACGGTAGACTGGCAACAAGTGTTGGAAGATCCTTCGTGTGAGTTGAACTCTTCGGTGGGAAGTAGACGTTCGTGGTTAAGATGGAATGCCTGGATGAGGTCAGAAGAAGTATGTACTGCACTATAGTGAGGCCCTAGTCGTGACCAGCCCGCCAAAGCATGCTAGAAACTGTTTGTTGTTCCGACGAGATGGGAGGATTTTGTGAGCTGGGAATATAAAAAGATTATTGCAGACATGACAGACCTTATTATCGTGGGGTGCATAGCTTTGGCGCATTTTTTAAGGAAATGCTTCCGCAACTATGACACCTGATGACGATGCTGGTCGTTCTCCTTTTTGTGCTGCAAACACAGCATTGTGTAATTGCTCTCACTACTGGATTTTTTGTTATTTTTGGTGTAGCCGCGAGTTCTATGCAGGATCTGCAAATGAAGCCTTTATCCTTTTTGTTTCGATTAGCGAGTCTTGTGATAAGGCTGGCTGCAGCTAGAACTGGTAATGGGAATAATGTCACGTCTGGTTGTCTTAATGCACCTTCGGCACAGTGGCTCTGGGATTTACTTTGACGTCGCCTGCCCTCAAAAGAAGAAACCGAATATGTAGGAAGGGGTGTGCACCTTCGACTGATGAAAGAGGGGTAGTGGGAATGAAAGGGGTCTGTCATTTTTGCCTTCCACAGTGAAGCTTGTTGATGAGTTGGCTGGGTTCGAATGTCGCCATGGGACGAAGTCTCGCTGGAAACCACGTGAAGGTCCCAACTCTTGTCAAACTGTTGCTGTTGTTGTTTCTAATAGTCTGATAGTCTCTATTAGACCAAGTCCAGACATACGCTAGAAATGTTACAAAAACACGGCGAGAGGTCGTTCTGCCTTTGAAGTTGTTTCTGTACATAAAAGAAACATAAAGACAAAGTATAAAAAACCTAGAATGAATGAATTAATTATTTATTTATTTTTAATCCAATTAAGTTATTAAATATTTTTTACAGGTTTGAAACAACAACCGACCATCGTGAAGGACTTTTAATTGGTAGAAGAAACAACAAAGACATCACTGAACACACAATGCTTGAAGTCACAAGGAACATCGAAACACTGATTCAAAAATTGATGAAAATCACATCTAAAATATGTTAACCTTTCATAATTGAGCACATTATAAAAAAACTTAAAAATTTTTTGAATAAAAAATTCTTATTTGAGCGGAAAATATACATTCTGCAAGATCATTCGTTAATGAACTCATTAGCCGGTAGCCAAAACAGCGCCAGTAACATGAGAGGTTCATTGCTTGAGTCGTTGCCATTGAATGGAAAATCTAAAGAAGACAAGGTGTACGTCCAAGACATGAATGAATTCTCGAACAAAGGTGTAACAAAGGGTTCGTAACGTCGAAGGAATGTGTGAGCCTGCTCTGATGCTGGCGCCCATGCAGACAATGGGTGTCTTTGTACAATGGGGGTGACTAAGAGCAGTGACAATAAAGGGGCGATGATCGAATGACGTCATGGGACGAATGAGCAACTGCGTGAATCGTGATGAGTGGTGCTTGGGTGGTGTTCACAGAGATGATGCATTGTTTGACAATTGTATATAAGGGCCACAAGGCGCCTCGAAGACATGCAAGTTTGAAAAACCCCCAAGTTCTTATAAACAAACACCTCTCAAGCATTTCAACTTGACTTTCGAAGATCCTTGAAAGAAAGCGATTTGAGATGTGGCTGAAACTGTTGGTACTCATGGCGCTCCTCAGTTCTGTGTGCATGGCCCGTCGCGGCGTGAGTTCAATTTGCTACACTCTCGTAATGAGTAGTTTATTAATAAATATTCGAATTGAAATATGAATTAAAATTCCTATTCAAAAACAAATGAAACATTGACTTGAATTCCAACGTATGATTTCCCCAGAGACGTGGCAGAAGAGGCTCTCCTCCTCCTGAAGGCTTCTCTCGTCCTCCTCGTGATGAGGGCTTCTCTCGTCCTCCTCGTGATGAGGGCTTCTCTCGTCCTCCTCGTGATGAGGGCTTCTCTCGTCCTCTTCGTGATGAAGGCTTCTCTCGTCCTCCTCGTGATGAGGGCTTCTCTCGTCCTCCTCGTGATGAGGGCTTCTCTCGTCCTCCTCGTGGCGCGGGCTTCTCTCGTCCTCCTCGTGATGAAGGCTCATCTCGACGTCCATTTCGACTCCCCGACGGAGTTTCTCTGCCTCCATTTCCTGACGACCTTCCTCTTCCCCCTCGCCACGTCATGCGCCTTATCGTCTGCTTGTTCAAACACGTGGACATTCCAAGCGACTTCGATTTCAGCCCTGAAGCTACTGAATCTCTCTTGGAGCGGTTGGGTTCTTCAGGCGACCACGTCGCCTGCTTGAGAAAGAGAGGCGCTAGGAAAGGTCGCCGTCAGCACCTGCCCCGGGATGAACTCACACAACAGCCATCTTTGCAACACTCCCGCCAGAACAGCCAATCACCGAGAGGCAGAGGAAGAGAAGGGCGTGGCTAGATGGGCACTCGTGGGTGAGCACCTTTTTGACTGAGGCTCTGAATCGCATTTGTTTCTTCGAGCCCCACATATTGAACTCTTCGACAACTGATTTATCGTGAATCACGCAATTGAATGAACCAAAAACCATTTTGTTAATAAATCCTCTCAAACCGTTTCTTTGCTCTCTTCAATGCATTGCAAGCTATACTATGGAGAGGTGTGCTACTAGGATACTGCCTTCTGAGCGTCTGCAACTGTTGTCGTTTCAACGGCTTGATTAAAAAAACCTAATCTGATCAAGAATTTTGTAGCGCGAATTTGGCACTTTATTCAAAGGCGGAAAAATAAACTAAGTTCGGAAAATATCATTGAAAAAAAAGCAAATGCCAAAATATTAATAAAATTGAACCTTTTTTCATGATAAAAAAATATATTTAGAAAATTTACTCGACTTAATAGAGGCAATACCTTCTAGTCTATGAGTATATGAATGCTTGGCTACTTCATCAATTAATCCTCCGTTCAATTTAGCTACTTTCAATTTAAAACTAAGTCTCACAGCAGTACAAGGACTTGCTTTTCAATATAATACAAAGATCCCACACCAGTTTATCAAAGAAGATTGATAAAATAAATTATTTTCAAAACACCTATTTTCTAATGCATGCATGCGTGAATATGTTTCTTCAACAGCTCCCAGTCTGCAACTCCAATTCAACAATACCACACAAAGCTACTGCTTTTTCGCTTTTGAGAAATTAGCTAATAACTTTGATTTTTTAGATAACTTTCCAATAGTCAACTATGGTTGATTGGTGTTCCAATGATGGAGGTGGCTGGGAGGAATGGTTTTTTGTTTAACACCTCCGCGCCTGTGGCATAACGATTGGCCTGTTACGTTGTTAAGTGTAATCGGGTGAGTTCACGTTTGAGTTCTAAAAGAGAAAACTAAATTGAGGTACAAATGCCGTCCTAGAGTGTTTGGTCCTCTTGTAGCCGACCCTGAAGAAAATTTCTTCTATGGGAGAGCCTTTAAACAAAGTGCCAAAACGCGCTAAAACGTCCTGGGTAGATAAGAAAGACGTTGAATGGTTAAAAGATAGCTGTGAGAGCTATGGCATAATACTGACATTTATATTGTTTTGATTTCGGTCTAAGTGTAAGGTTACAATTCTATTCAATACTAGCCATAAGATGTTGAATAATATTAATTTTGACAAAATAAACATTAAAGTAGCTTATTTGTGGCCTCGAAACTCTACGGGGTTAATGCCACTATAATAATATTCGTGTTTGTTCTTGTTGTTGTTTGGAAAATGTTGATGCTTTTGAGTTTATGTATAATTTTGAAAAATACAAAATAATATAAATACGTATATTACTATAGTGGTATTAATCCCGTAGAGTTTCGAGGCCACTCAAAACGGATTAGTATTATAATTATAGTAAAAAAAGTAAAAATAGAAAAAAATGAATCAATAAATTTTTTTAAAAAGAAAAATAAAATCGTAAGATTTTATTTTTTATATAAATAAAGATGAAAAAAGTATGAAAATGAAGATAATAATAATTTTATTACTAAAAAATTTTAACGGAGACGTTTAAAAATTATACCTTCGGCGGGACTCGAACCCGCAATCCCCGGCTTAGGAGGCCGATGCCTTATCCATTGGGCCACGAAGGCTATTTCTTACTAAAACGATTAAATGTATATAGGTTATTAAAAAAAAAAAATAAAGAAGTTTTTAATTCTTACGCAAAAGTATTTTATTTTTTCAAAGTTATTTTATATAATTCTATATCGTCCATACCAGGAAAAATGTCATAAATATCAGTTTCACTATTGTCATCACCCCCATCATCATCATCATCATCATCATCATCATCATCATCATCATCATCATCATCATCATCATCATCATCATCATCATCATCATCATCATCATCATCATCATCATCATCATCATCATCATCATCATCATCATCATCATCATCCTCATCATCGTCGTCGTCGTTGTCATTATGAATGCCGTCTGAAACACGAACGCATTCCTCGATTTCCTTGCCATGTTCAATTTCGCGACTTTTCAAAGAGCCCTGGCCAAAACAACCTTCATTCTTCATATCAGTAGCAATACTAAAAGCATCGTCATTTTCAACAACTTTTACCGAACCATCTTTGTCATATCTTTCTTCCTCCTCTTCGTTGATGCTTTCATACTTACGTTTTTTACTTCTTTTTCTCACCAAACCATCCTCTTCCCATTCTATACAAAATTTTTTCACAGTGATACTAGGAGAGTGGCTAACTGAAGAGCATGAAGATGTGGTGGTTGATGAATGATGAGGTGATGGGAAAGGGGTGGGCAGACGAACTGCTTGGCATTCAAGATTCCATTTCATCAACAACAGCTCTATACTGCTCCCTGTGCTATTGTAATAATTATGGGAAAATGTAAAACATGTTATGAATGACAATGAAGATGAAACAATGAAAAAGCTTATATCTGATTTGAAGTTCGTTCTAGAGAACTTTATAGCCTGTCTAATTTGCATACAAAATAAGCTTAGTCCAAAATCAGAAGTACCTTCTGTTTTCATAAGCAAACCAGAACTCAGCTTGAGGGTTCTTGTGTAGAAGGTAAGAGACAGTAGAAAGAAGAGGTTCATAGCCTACAAATTTGTAAAAATTATATTTTTCAATTAAAAAGCTAATAGGTTC
>OX387247.1:3959218-4066718 GCA_947562095.1 Branchellion lobata | reverse complement strand
AATAATAATAATAATGATAATAATAATAATAATAATAATAATAATAATAATAATAATAATAATAATAATAATAATTATTATTATTATTATTATTATTATAATAACAATAATAATAATAATTATTATAATAATAATAATAATAATAATAATCATGATAATAATAATAATAATAATAATAATAATAATAATAATAATAATCATGATAATAATAATAATAATAATAATAATAATAATAATAATAATAATAATAATAATAATAATAATAATCATGATAATAATAATAATAATAATAATAATAATAATAATAATAATAATAATAACTATAAATTACTTTGTAAAGCTCCAAGACAAGCAATTGAGGCTCTTCCATTGAGACGATCAGGTGAAGCTATGAGGCAGCTCAAAGGAATATGTTTTCGATTCAAAAGAGCATGAAAGGCACTTTCCCACGTTGGTATCACATGCAATGTAGTCAAGAGGTGCCAAGCCATGGAGACCGTTGGAGCAGTTTGTGTGGTGAATGCATACAATGCAATACAAATACGAATTTTATTATAGTGGCATTAACCCCGTAGAGTTTCGTGGCCACTCGAATGCATGTGGTCGAAGTTTACATCACCACCGCAGTTCATCCTGGCCGAAGTGACCGACGACGTGAGAGGGCTGCCAGATAATGAAGTGCTCTATAAAGTCTCCTTCAACAACAAGGTTGATGACGATGTGGTTAAGAGGAGGAGCATGATGATCTTAGTCTTGATGGTGATGACGATGATGATGATGATGATGATGATGATGATGATGATGATGATGATGATGACGTTGGCGTGACGTTGGCAGGTGTTGCACTGCATAGAGGTGCCTGTGTACAACAAGGCAGACAACCACGTGATCATGGTGGTGCTCAACAAGTTCGAGAATGGCATTGAGAGTGCTATGTGAGTTGTGTAGTGTAGTGGGCTGTGGTGTGGTGTGGTGTGGTGTGGTTTGGTGTGGTGTGGTGTGGTGTGGTGTGGTGTGGTGTGGTGTGGTGTGGTGTGGTGTGGTGTGGTGTGGTGTGGTGTGGTGTGGTGTGGTGTGGTGTGGTGTGGTGTGGTGTGGTGTAGTGTGGTGTAGTGTGGTGTAGTGTGGTGTAGTGTGGCGTGGCGTGGTGTGGTGTTGTGTGGTGCTGTGTGGCGTGTTGTAGTGTGGTGTGGTGTGGTGTGGTGTAGTGTGGCGTGGTGTGGTGTTGTGTGGTGCTGTGTGGTGTGTTGTAGTGGGGTGGGGTTAGGAGTGGTGTGGTTAGGTGTGGTGAGGTGTGTTGTGGTGTTGCGTGGTGTGGTGTGGTGTGGTTTTGTGTGGTGTGGTGTTGTGTGGTGTGGTTTGGTTTGATGTGATGTGGTGTAGTGTGGTGTGGTGTGGTGTGGTTTAGTGTGGCGTGGTGTGGTGTAGTGCGGTGTGGTGCTGTGTAGTGCTGTGTGGTTTTGTGTGGTCAAACATGACAAAGCGTTCTTCAACTTGTCATCATCTTTCAACTATCACAAACACCCACCATCATCTTCAACCACCACAACCAACCACCACCATCGCACACCACCACAGGTTCGGCTATCCCATAGTGTTGCACATGCACAGGTCTTCGTGCCTACTCGACATGCACCAGGACCTCCTCTTCGAGGTGAAACAGTACATCTCCAACGGCTTCGAACACTACAGCTTCGTGAGTGGCGAGATAAAATAATTAATTAATCATAATTAATTATCTTAAATTTAATTGGAAATTCAAAATGTTCACTTTGTGTATGGTTTGCTACTGTTTTTTTTGAGGGTTTCATTTGTTTCTCTGTGTGCTTTTTCACCGTTCCCTGTAATGTTTTCATAATAAAATGAATGAATGGTTTTTTTATTTGAATTTGAAGTTAAAAAAAAATTATTCTATAAGTGATGTCGTGTTGTGTGTTCCTCTGTGTCAATGGTGTGAATTGTTTGAATGAAAGTTGAGCTGTCCCTTCATACCACCTCATTCCTACCAACCACCTACTCAACCATCACCAACCACTGAACCACCAACCATCCACTCAACCACCAACCACTCAGTCAAGCACCACCACCCATTCAACCACCAATCCCCCACTCAACCACTACCACCCATTCAACCATCACCACCCACTCAACCATCACCGCTATTTCAACCACCACCACCAGTCCAAGACCTTTTTGGACTTTCTGTTGGTGAACCCATCGAGTCGACACGAGCACTACTACATGTCCTCTGACAGCTACCCCCTCTGCTCCAACGCCATCGAGAGGTCTTCTGTCCCGCTCCCATCCTCACACCAATTCTTCATCTTGTTTTTTTTGTTTTTTTTTGTTTTTTTTAAATATTTCTTTTCTTATATTGTTTTTATATATTTTTTATTATATTTTTAAAATTTCTTATTTTATTTTTTCATGATATATGTGTATATATATCTTTTTTTTCTGTTTTCAGTTGGTTATTTACGAGGTTTCTTTTCATTTTTGTATCATTGCCATTCACTTTTTAATTATTATTATCGTCCATTAACAATTTATCCAGTTTTTCGACACCACCATACATAAATATGATAATGATAATTCTATTAATAACAAAAACAACTAATAAAAGAAACGATGTTTATATTAATACCAATAATTAATCTAATTTTCAATCTTATCCACCCTATTTAACTCATTTTTATAGCGCTGATTCCACACTGTTCAAGAGTGTCCCGTTGTCTCTAATCACCCAATAATCTTTTTCTTACAGGGCCATAGCGGCATGCGCCAGCGAGCCGAAGCACATCTTCGTGGTGCAGATGGGTCGCAACAAGTAACTTTTCCTATTTATTTTTATTTTTTTTTGTCATTAAGTGCCCTCGAAACTTTACGGGGTTAATGCCACTATAATGATATTCGTATTTGTATTGTATAGTATTGTATTATTTTTTTTTAAATTTATATATATTTTTATTTTATGTTTGATTAAACGTTTGTTCGGGAATATTGAGGCCTTAAACCATTATATATCAACTCTTTCGTTCAAAACTGCCATTATCACAACCATTACTGCCACTTTCCTTTTTCATCCATAATCATCAACACATCGGGTCTTTTACCTAATTCACAACCATCAACACATCCAGCTCCATCACAAAATCCACCGCCATCACGGCCATCACTGTCATCACCATCTTCACCATCACCACCATCACTGTCATCACCATCTTCACCAACACCACCACCACCACCACCAGCTTCTCTACCTTGATGCAGCAGCAACACCCATGCGTTGAAAACAAGGCGAACAGTGCCTCTCCCATGGCCTCCCTCGACGACTGCCTCCTGCTCTACACGCAACAAGAACAGGTGAGGTGTGGTGTGTGTGGTGTGGTTTGGTTTTGCATGGTGAGGTGTAGTTTGATGTAGTGTGGTGGGATGTGGTGAGGTGTAGTTTGATGTAGTGTGGTGGGATGTGGTGAGGTGTGATGTGGTGTGGTGTGATGTGGTGTGATGGGGTGTGATGTGGTGTGGTGTGATGTGGTGTGGTGTGGTGTGGTGTGGTGTGGTGTGGTGTGGTGTGGTGTGGTGTGGTGTGGTGTGGTGTGGTGTGGTGTGGTGTGGTGTGGTGTGGTGGGATGTAGTGGGATGTGGTGTGGTGTGGTGGGATGTAGTGTGATGTAATGGGATGCGATGTGGTGTGATGTGGTGTGGTGGGATGTGGTGAGGTGTGATGTGGTGTAGTGAGGTGTGATGTGGTGTGGTGTGATGTGGTGAGGTGTGATGTGGTGAGGTGTGATGTGGTGTGGTGTGATGTGGTGTAGTGTGATGTAGTGTGGTGGAATGTGGTGTTGTGTGGTGTGGTGTGATGTAGTGGGATGTGGTGTGATTTAGTGTGATGTAATGGGATGCGGTGTGGTGTGATGTGGTGTGGTGTGATGTGGTGTAATGGAATTCAGTGTGGTATGGTGTGATGTGGCGTGATTTGGTATTCTGTTGTATGACGTTATGAGGAATAGTGTGGCAAGGCAAAGATTTATAAAAAAATTCAAATGCTTAATTTTCCTAGATTCTGTTGATTTTAAGGTTAAAATAAATCTCTCAATTGAAAAAGCATTGACCTAAAAATATAACTACACGTGATTGGTATGCCCCTATGACTACACCATAAAAATAATTATCATGGCTTTACAGTTGTGGGGCGATAACGCATGGCGGTGTGGCGGGTGTGGAAGGAGGCGTGTGGAGAGTGTCAAGAGTCTACAGTTGTCTACCTTGCCTGAGGTTCTGGTGCTGCACCTCAAGAGATTCAAAAACGTGAGTGTGTCGGTGAACAATCAGTAGAAGAAGAAGATCAACATTATTGTTTTAATTTGAGTTCATTTTTATACAAAACTCTTTTTTAAATTGTTGTTTTTCTCTGTAATTTTTTTTTTACAATACTAATTCTATTTGTACTGTATTCTAGAGCATAAACTTCAGAGTCAAATGAAAAAAATTATTCCAAGGTGTTAGTTTTAAATAAGAATATTAATAATAATTAAGCCAATTTTTAAAGCGCCAAAGCAAGCAACTGAGGTGCCATTGTTCAGTCATTGAGACAATCAGCTACTAAAGATTATACTGCGGGAAGTAACTCCATGGTTTGCCTCCTTCCTTCAGAGCTCGTCCCACAGAAGTAAACTACACACCTTCATATCTTTCCCGCTCAGCGACCTTCGTCTCGACAAGTACCTGGCTTCCAAAGCAAATGGTGAGTTTATCACCTTAACCCCATATACAGTACAATACAACAATTGGTATCGTTAATCTTATTGAGGCTTCAAGACCAATGTTTATCAGGTGGTTTATGGTTTGAAGAAACGATTCAGAAAGGTTTTTGGTGATATTAGTTGGCTTAAATGAACACGGCCAAAATTATTGCACAAGCACCAGGTAAACCGTCCAACCTCTCTCACAGACTCCGTTCCACCACAATCTTTCAACAAGGCTCTCTCTCTCGATGCTCAACAGTCTAAGCACCATCCTCAACCGTCCTTCGATCTCTTCGCCGTCTGCAACCACTTCGGCAATCTCACTGACGGCCATTATACCGGTGCTGTATTTTTCAGATTTTTTAAATCAATTTTTTAATTTCTGGCCCTCCAATGGCAGCATTCAATAACAACAACTCGGTGGCACCAATACAAATAGTATACATCCACTATAGCCTACTGCAAGAACAGTCTGGACAAGCAGTGGTACCACTTCGACGACGCTCACGTCACCGCCATTGCAGACGACCAAATCGTCTCCAAGCATGCCTATCTGCTTTTCTACCAGAAGAGACACCCCCCTCCAAGCGATATTCCTGCTGCGTCTTCGTGTGACGTCTTTGAGAATGAAAGAACTCCAGCCCACTGCTGTGGTACTGCTGCTCGGGTGAGTGCCTTTGCAGAGGCATCAAACGAGCCTGAGTGTTTGGCTTACCATGCCAAAGAAAGCCTCGAAAAGTCGTCTTTGTCTTCGCCCTCCTCATCACCTTCCATCCGTCAGAGCAGACTGTGCCTACCCAAGTGTCTGATGCTCTCTGGTCGTTCCAAAACAACCAAGTTTTCATTCAAACGTCCCAAGAACGAACACTCCAAAAGCAAAGGTCCAATTGTTGCCAAGAGTGCTCCAGGAGATAGAAAAGCTAACCACGCCCTTGATAACGGTAATTTCACTGATAACCCTTCAACAAAAATTATTACTGACAAAATCACTGCTGACGATGAAAACAAAAATGATAAGGACGTGTTAAACAAAAGTAACAAAAATAGCAACAAAAGCAACTTTGCAAATTTAACTCTCAGTATTAAGCATGGAGGCAGTCAGCTCAAGGATGCCTCTCCTAACAACCCAGTTATAGAAACCTCCAAGCTACTCGACAATCTGGAACTTTTCGAATCAATGCCAGAATCAACCGTCTAACCTACCCAATAATACGGCATTTAAAAATATTAACTCGTAGCATTTGAATGTACCGCATCTCGCCGTTTTTCGAGTTTCAATTCGATAGTCTCAAAGAACTTTTGTCCATTAATTCTCCATCTTGCCACCTTGCAATAGAAGGGTACTTTCATTCATTTATTGCATCACTACGAGCCGCGTCAGTTTCAATAACATATATGCAGACGTTTAAACTTTATACTTCGGTATTGAGGAATTTCAGTATTCGGTTCTCATTAAATACCTTTTGAATTACAACATGACTGGTTTCCACTATGCATTATTAATTCTGAAGTTCTTTTCTTTGGACCTTATTTGAGGAATAATTTTCAAAGTTTTACATTTTATTGAGGAACATTCACGACAACCATATTGTAATTAGACGCGGACCATCTGCGTAGCGATTCTGTCCAAGTCCCTCCTTCCAATGGCGGTCAGCTTCCTTCCGCTAGAAGAATTCAATAGTTACAATCATTGGATGTTGCAAATTAGAGGTTCGAACACAGCGTAAGCGTAGATATATAATTTAAAAATAATTTATAAATAATATATTATTTTATATTTGTACTCACCCATTGGGGTCCTTCTCAACCCACTTGAGCCCTTCAAGGGATTGCAGAGCTTTCCTGGCCACTGACCTGGAACCAGCACAGAAATGGGAAGGAGCTGTGCCATTGTTTTTTCTGCCTCCATATATCCTAGTGACAGCTCCAATTCCCACTGGAGCCCTCATGTACAAGTGACGGGCCACTGAAGCTTTAGAAAAAAAAAGAATATGAATTAGAAATAAAGAACATTTATGCGGGTGAAAAAGAGCATGAAAAACAGACCAGTCCTGGTGTAGAACCAGTCATCATCATAAGGAGCAAGCTCTTTGTGGATGCCTGTCTTCACGAGGTCTGTCCATTCTGGAACCTTCAGCTTGCCTCCTCTTGTAGAATTTTAATGAGTACTTATAAACTCACCATAGTAAAGCAATGAGAACATATATACAATTTAAAAAAATTGAAATGTGTGACAAAAAAACTAAGATGATGTTGTGTATATCAACACCATCAACTCTCATTCGTCATTGACAACCAACGAACAATGAGCATGGTCAAAACGACCAAATCCATCGTCCGTGAAAAGGCGCCATTAATATTCCACAAATATAACACATGATAAACACATAAGTTGTCATGCTGACTTGTATTTGTGATAACATCAAATCAACAGCATCCTTAATTGGCAGCTAAATAGTGTTTGACATGAAGGATATGTAAAAAAACAATTGATGAGTGTAAAACAAAAAAATATTAAAGTTGTCATAAAAAAATGAATGTATACTAATATAAAAATATTTACTTTTTCAGAAAGGCAGACAAGGCCTTGACAAAATCGTGTTGATTGACGTCTTTAACGCTTATTCCGTGCATCTGAAAAAACGCTATTGTTGAAATTATATAACTTTAATGTAAAATTAGAACAAAAACGGTGAAAAAAATTGGAATAATTTTGAGTGAAAGAAAAGTGGCCCTCACATCTGCGATAATAGATGAAAAAGAAGGAAAAGGGTCTTTCACGTGAGATGGTAAACAAATTTTCTAGAGGATTATTTTTCACATTTCTTTTTTTAAAAAAAAAAAATTTTTCTTCACCGAAACTATAATATTCCATGTTTTTTATCATCAAAAATATATAAATTTGTCAATAGACTGTATAAAAGCACATGCTGCTTCTCAGTTTTAAACTGAAGTAAAGATGAACGCCCAGGATGTGACTCCGAGGGTATGTGACCTCAATGACATGTTTCTGTATAGTTTCAAAGTGTTCGGTGATTTATTGTTGTCAGCATTGTGTTTTAACTTCGTTCTTACCTTTTGTATGGTAGAAACCATCTCGTGTTATGATTTCTGCCAAGAAAGTAGGAATTTACGGTTGGTATGTTTGCTCTTGTAGTGGTTAAAATTTGAGAAACAAAGTTTTTGAAAAATTAACACTATCTTGGACTTATTTTAAAGGCTTGAAATTATGTCATTGGGAAAGAAGGAAGTGAATTCCACAACTGAATGATTTATTATCAATTGTTGTTCAGCTGGACTTGTAATTTGTATATTGAAAATATGGAAAATTCTAGTATGGGAGATCAAAATAAATTCAAGTGTCAATTAAGTTCGTTTCTAAGCACAGGCTCAGTAGTGAAGGAAAAAATACACTTCCAATAGCACTTCAGACTTGCTGTTGAACAGACTGAAATAATTATAGAAGATATGCAAGCGTTTTTACCACGTTGAGACAATTCTGTCGTTGAAAAAACTTCTATGTAATTTTTTCTTACTGTTCCATTTTTAAAAAAACCAGCTTCTACTTCTTCACAGGATCTGCCAACCAGCAACTCCACCATCAAATGCTTTGAAGAGGCTCAAGCAAAGAGAGTATGCTTTCAGTGATACTTGACTTTCAAAATAAAATTTTCAAGTTTTGTCATAATTTAATTTATTTTTATTATTGATGCTATTTTTCTTATTCACAATAAATAAAAATAAACTCATAGTGCCATCCGACTATAAAGACTTTCAAACCAAAGTCCTTAACGAATATTGACTCAACATCATTAATTCAATATATATTTTAATCTATGTATCAATTCTAAATTCTCAATAATCAAATAAATTAACTATAAATTCAAAATAATTTTTCCACTATGCAAGCATGTCTCATGATTGCACAGGCACACGTGATCATGCCTTCTAACACATGTACTGCGTGTCCCTGCCAGTCTCACAATATAAATACATTCATAGAATTACTAACAATAATTGTAATACTAATAATATGATTTTAATTAGTAATTATACAATCAATAGTTATATTACTAATGCCACTGTGACTACCATCAAAATCTCTTGTTATCTTTACGCCAAGCACTTTCTACTATCCCAACCAACTAGGGTTATCAGTATTGCAACCAACACCACATCTCCAACATTACTACCAGTATCACAACAACCACTACCACCACTATTGCAAACAACACCATGCCAGCTACGTCCGCAACTTCTTTTACTGCCGCCACACCAACAAAAAATTTACCGACATCATGCATCACACCAACACCTGACCAACAGGAGGTGCGTTACAGGAACCAGCCGACCCAGAAGAGCAGCATCAAAGGGGACCGTTCCATCTCGGCATCCTCCGTCGACAGCTACAACTCCTGTAGTGTTACCCCTTCCTTGAGTTCTATAGTGAACCCTCATTGAAACTTATATTGTTTACTCTTCCATATCTTTACACTAACACCATGTAGGCAGAGAAACCCAATTTATGTACATTAACCCAAGGTTTTCACACTGTGTTTAATAAATAAAAATAAAATTTACTTGCATATATACTAGAACACTCTCCAAAGCTGTACATGGTCAGTTAAGACAGCTCCTTGAACACAGCAGATACTTCAGACGAAGACGATGTCAACCCTCGAGAAAAGTCACAGGTCTGTTCCTCTTACAATTTGTGTTTCATCATCATCATCATTATCATCATCGTCATCATCATCATTATCATCCTTATCATCATCATCATTATTATCATCATCGTCTTCATCATCATCGTCGTCATCATCATCTTCGCCATACCACAAAACCATAAATAATTGAAAAATAGTGATACATAGACAAACAAGAGTTAATATTCATGTATCACCATGCGCCTAAATACTTCATGCAACGTCGAACGACGAGTTAAAACTCAAAGAAGTGAGTTGTATGTAGTTTATGGACTATAAACCATTCTTCTTTTTGCTTGTAGGGCAATGCTCACCTAAACAACATAAACAAAAACAATAACAAAAATACAAGAGCAACAACAACAAAAACACCACAAACAAAAACAACAATAAGAATAATAATAATATCAATAACAACAAAAGCAACTGTAACTAAAATAATAACAACAAAAACGGCTGCAACAACAACAAAAATAATAACAACAGAAGCAACAGCAACAACAACTAAAGTAATAACAACATCAACAATAACAACAACACCACAGTCAAACTCCCAGGGCTTCAGTGACTTTTGCATTCGCAACATCCTGCAAGCAACACTTGGTCGCAGGGAACAACACTTGGTCGCAGGGAAATTGACATTGCTGAACAAGGTTTTTTTCCTTTCCATCCTTCCCTTTCCCTCACAACACACCATAACACCCCACCACATCGCTGCCATCAAACCGCATTACGTTATACTACATCGCATTCGACACCACACTACTATCAAACCACGCCACACAACACACAAAACCAAAACACACCACCACTACACACCACAAGAAGCAACACCACTCTCATCACACCAAATTTCCAACATTACACCACCTCAACCACCACCTTCAACATACCACTCCAACACCATCTTAACCACACCATTCCAACACCATCTTAACCACATCACTCCAACACCATCCTAACCACATCACTCCAACACCATCCTAACCACATCACTCCAACACCATCCTAACCACATCACTCCAACACCATCCTAACCACACCACTCCAAAATAACTTCCATAGAGATGCCAGGTTTGATGGCATTGCGCAGGAAAGGACACGCAGACAAGCCCCTCATGGGAGCCAAGATCATCGGCTGCACCCACATCACCGCACAAATCGCCGTTAGTTGACTGCATGTGTATGTGCGCGCGCGCGTGTGTGTGTTTGTGTGTGTGTATGTGTGTGTGTGTGTGTGTGTGTGTGTGTGTGTGTGTGTGTGTGTGTGTGTGTGTGTGTGTGTGTGTGTGTGTGTGTGTGTGTGTGTGTGTGTGTGTGTGTGTGTGTGTGTGTGTGTGTGTGTGTGTGTGTGTGTGTGTGTGTGTGTGTGTGTGTGTGTGTGTGTGTGTGTGTGTGTGTGTGTGTGTGTGTGTGTGTGTGTGTGTGTGTGTGTGTGTGTGTGTGTGTGTGTGTGTGTGTGTGTGTGTGTGTGTGTGTGTGTGTGTGTGTGTGTGTGTGTGTGTGTGTGTGTGTGTGTGTGTGTGTGTGTGTGTGTGTGTGTGTGTGTGTGTGTGTGTATGTGTTTATGTGTTTATGTGTTTATGTGTGTTTATGTGTGTTTATGTGTGTGCGTGTGCGTGTGCTTGTGCTTGTGCGTGTGCTTGTGCGTGTGTGTGTACGCGTTTTTGTGAGAGTAGATTGACTATTTGACGGTGGCTATTATTTCGAAGGTTTTGATAGAAACGTTGCATGCGTTAGGAGGCCAGGTGAGATGGTGTGCCTGCAACATCTACTCCACGCAGGTGATGATGATGATGATGATGATGATGATGATGATGATGATGATGATGATGATGATGATGATGATGCAGGTGATGATGATGATGATGATGATGATGATAATGATGATGATGATGATGACAATGATAATGATAATGATGATGATGGTGATGATTATGATTATGATAGTAATAGTAATAATAATAATAATAATAATAATAATAATAATAATAATAAGCATCGTGATCCTCATCATCATCATCATCATCATCATCATCATCATCATCATCATCATGATCGTCATCATCTTTATCATGATAGTAATAATAATAATAATAATAATAATAATAATAAGGATTACTATTATGAGGACGACAATGACGACCACCACGACGACCACTATATATACAACAGAACGAAGTTGCGGCAGCGCTAGTAGAGGCAGGCTTCCCTGTGTTTGCTTGGAAGGTTTGTTGAGGATACGGTTCATTGCACTTGCCTCATCACCTTCCTCATGCACATCCTCACCACCTCTTCCATGCACTACCTTCCCACCCTACACAACATTCTCATCCTTCAACTACTCCGTCCACAGGGCGAGTCTGAAGCAGATTTTTGGTGGTGTATTGACCGTTGCATCTGCTCTGACAACTGGCAGCCAAATCTGGTAAGGAGGCGAAGTAGAAAAATTAAGATGATGATGATGATGATGATGATGATGATGATGATGATGATGATGATGATGATGATGATGATGATGATGATGATGATGATGATGATGATGATGATGGTGATGATGAGAAGGAAGAGGAGGAGGAAGAGGAGGAGAAGGAGAAGGAGGAAGAAATGAAAAAAAGAAAGTAATTATAAAAAGAAGGATGATGAGGAGAATATAGATAAAAACGAGCGTTTATTGGTGCTTCCTAGACGTACATTAGCAACTAATAATATTTTAAAAAAATTATAGTTTCAAAATAACTTGTAAACACTTCCATCTCTAGAGCCAACCACACCACATCACTTCACCACACCACACCATTTCACCACACTACACCACCACACTATACCACACACCACCACACCATACCACACACCACCACATCACAACACACAACACCACACTACACCACCACACCACACCACACCACAGATCCTCGACGATGGAGGAGATGCCACCCACCTGATGCTGAAGAAGTACCCCTCGGTTTTCAACATGAACAAGGGAATCGTGGAAGAGAGTATCACTGGTAGGTGGGATGTGTTGGGATGGTTGGTATGTGTTTGCAATGATTGGGATGTGTTTGTAATGGTTGGGATGTGTTTGCAATGGTTGGTATGTGTTTGTAATGGTTGGGATGTGTTTGTAATGGTTGGGATGAGTTTGTAATGGTTGGGATGTGTTTGTAATGGTTGGGATGAGTTTGTAATGGTTGGGATGTGTTTGTAATGGTTGGGATGTGTTTGTAATGGTTGGTATGTGTTTGTAATGGTTGGTATGTGTTTGTAATAGTTGGGATGTGTTTTTAATGGTTGGTATGTGTTTGTAATGGTTGGGATGTGTTTGTAATGGTTGGTATGTGTTTGTAATGGTTGGGATGTGTTTGTAATGGTTGGTATGTGTTTGTAATGGTTGGGATGTGTTTGTAATGGTTGGTATGTGTTTGTAATGGTTGGGATGTGTTTGTAATGGTTGGGATGTGTTTGTAATGGTTGGGATGTGTTTGTAATGGTTGGGATGTGTTTGTAATGGTTGGTATGTGTTTGTAATGGTTGGGATGTGTTTGTAATGGTTGGGATGTGTTTGTAATGGTTGGTATGTGTTTGTAATGGTTGGGATGTGTTTGTAATGGTTGGTATGTGTTTGTAATGGTTGGGATGTGTTTGTAATGGTTGGGATGTGTTTGTAATGGTTGGGATGTGTTTGTAATGGTTGGTATGTGTTTGTAATGGTTGGTATGTGTTTGTAATGCTTGGGATGATGTTGGAGTAGTTGGGATGGTGGTTTTGATTAGTGAAATAGTAGTGACTGGATTAGTTAGGATGGTGGTGGTTGATTTGACTGGTTTTGTTGGTGGAAAATGCAGTTATATTACTTTCTTATTATTATTCAAATGTAGCTGCATCATCATCATACCTTTCACCGTCATCATCACTGTCATCATCACCATCATCGTCATCATCATCACCATCATCATCACCATCATCATCATCACCATCATCATCATCATCATCATCATCATCATCATCATCATCGTCATCATCATCATCATACCTTTCACCGTCATCATCACTGTCATCATCACCATCATCGTCATCATCATCACCATCATCATCATCACCATCATCATCATCATCATCATCATCATCATCATCATCATCATCATCATCATCATCATACTTTTCACCGTCATCATCACCATCATCATCATCATCACATCACCTAATTAGGGGTACACAGACTGTACCAGCTGTCAAAGTCCAACAAGCTCACAGTGCCTGCCATGAACGTTAACGACTCGGTCACCAAGGTAACCACCTCTTCATCGAGATAGCTTCCTCGTACTAGACTTGTTTTCCTCCACTGCACTCCTCACTGTTAACGCTCCACCACAACACCACTTTGATCAATACTTCACCGACCACACTAACCTCACTCACACTGACCTCACTTACACCAACATCACTCACACTAGCAACACTACCACAACTAACATTACTATCAGTATAACCATAATCACCAACACCACTGTATCAGACAGATGCCACCATCACTAACACTACTATATAGCAAATGCTACCACCATCAACCAATAACAACACCACAAAAACTCCATCTCCACATCACCACAGGCCAAGTTCGACAACTTATACAGCTGCAGGGAGTCGGTTATAGACGCGTGAGTACACATACAACTCTTCACTTCCACTTTACCTTCATACACCGCATGCCTTTGTATGACTTGTTGTCATGTACTGTTCCCGTGTTTTCAAGGAATTGTGACTCTTCCTACCAACACACCATCATACCACCATACCACACCACCACACCACCACACCACACCACCACACCACACCACCATACCACGCCACCGCACCACACCACCATACCACACCACCACACCACATAACCTAACTACGTCACCACACTACATCAACAAACCACACCATTACCACAGCCTCAAGAGGACCACCGACATCATGCTGGGAGGCAGGCAGGTGGTGGTCTGCGGCTATGGAGAGGTCGGGTGACTTGTTCTTCATTGTCTCATCCTATCCTCAACATCCACTAGCTGCTTCAGTATATGTCAACATTGCATATGTCTATCAATCTCTCGTTTTGGATTTTTCATACATCCGTCCCTTCGCTCATTCATCCATCCGTTCGTTCATCCATCCGTTCGTTCATCCATCCGTTCGTTCATCCATCCGTTCGTTCATCCATCCGTTCGTTCATCCATCCGTTCGTTCATCCATCCGTTCGTTCATCCATCCGTTCGTTCATCCATCCGTTCGTTCATCCATCCTTTCGTTCATCCATCCGTTCGTTCATTCATCCATCCGTTCGTTCATCCATCCGTTCGTTCATCCATTCGTTCGTTCATTCATCCATCCGTTCGTTCATCTATCCGTTCGTTCATCCATCCGTTCGTTCATCCATCCGTTCGTTCATCCATCCGTTCGTTCATCCATCCGTTCGTTCATCCATCCGTTCGTTCATCCATCCGTTCGTTCATCCATCCTTTCGTTCATCCATCCGTTCGTTCATTCATCCATTCATTCATTCATCCATTCATTCATCCATCCGTTCGTTCATCCATCTATTTGTTCATCCATCCATCTATCCATCCATCCATCCATCTATCCATTCATCTATCCATGCAGGTAGGCAAGGGATGTTGTCAAGCGTTGAAGGCCATGGGTTCTGTTGTCATGGTTACCGAGATTGACCCCATCTGCACTCTCCAGGCCTGGTGGGAGCAACTTTTAGAATTAAATTCTTTTTTTATCACTTCACTGAACACTTCATTCCACTTTTAGCTTCCACTATGGTCTCATTTGTATTCATTTTCTCCGTGGGAAACATTACTTGTTTCGTAATTGCTTATCTGAGCAACATTTTCTAAGCAACAGTTCCTGAGCAACAGTTCCTAAGCAACATTTTCTAAGCAACAGTTTCTAAGCAACAGTTTCTAAGCAACATTTTCTAAGCAACAGTTCCTAAGCAACATTTTCTAAGCAGCATTTTCTAAGCCACATTTTCTAAGCACCATTCAACAACACCTCCACAGCATGGACGGCTTCAGAGTGGTGAGGTTGTGTGAGGTGGTCAGGAGTGCTGACGTAGTCATCACGTGCACGGGTGCGTGTGGTGCTGTTGATGGTGGTGGTGATGGTGATGATGGTGGGGATAGTGATGCTGGTAATGATGATGATGATGATGATGATGATGATGATGATGATGATGATGATGATGATGATGATGATGATGATGATGATAATGATGATGATGATGATGATGATGATGATGATGATGATGATGATGATGATGATGATGATGGTGGTGTTGTTGACTCAGGTGGTGATGGTGCTGTCTGGCGGTATGGTAGTGATGGAGGTGTTAGTGCTGTCACCATAGAAACACCCACCCACCCTGCAGGCAACAAGAACGTGGTGACGAGGGAGCTGATGAACCGCATGAAGAACTCGTGCATAGTCTGCAACATGGGCCACTCCAACACTGAGATCGACGTGGTGAGTCGTCGATTCTTCTTCTTTTTTTTTTTTCTTTCTTTTAATTCTTCTACTTTCTCTCGTTCTTTTTATCCTTCATTTTTATTTTTTTCTTCTTCCTCTTTCTCATTCTTCCCTTCCTCTTCTTTTCTTTTATCTTTCTTTTTTTTCTTTCTTTTTCTCCCTCTCATCTCCAAGCAACCGTTCTTTCACTCACCTCCACACGTGTGTATTTGGAGCGCAGAATAGTCTGAGGACGCCTGACCTGACATGGGAGAGAGTGAGGTCTCAGGTGGACCACATCATCTGGCCTGACGGCAAGAGGATCGTCCTCATCGCAGAGGTACCCGTCGTGTCATCCTTGTAGTTCTTCCACTGTGACTTCTTCATTCTACATAGTTACTACTTCAATATTCATCCCATAAATATTATCTTTATTATTATTTTATAGTTAATACTTTGTTATTATCTTATGGTTAATACTTCATTATACTTCCTTAGTAGATACGTCTTCCTACAATAGTTTGTAGTTAATATTCCCTCGTCAATATCCCCTTGTTGATCACCTCCACCTTCCCAGGGCCGCCTTATTAACCTCTCTTGTTCCAGCATTCCCTCCTTCGTAGTCTCGGTCACAGCGGCCACTCAAGCGCTGGCTCTCATCGAGCTGCACAACGCCCCTGCAGGCAGGTACAACAAGGACGTGTACCTGCTGCCTAAGAAGATGGGTTCGTCCTCCTTCATTGCTCTCTCTTGCTCGACTGCTCCAACTCCCTTTTGATTTGACTATCAATTTCGAATTGAATTTTTTTTATTTTATTCATTATTCATTCAAACCATTACAACTACCAGACACATCCAACTACACCCATCCCACTAGCCACATAAATCCTTTCTAACCCACCACAACCAACCTCACAAGACGCAACCCCCACACAAAACAAGCAACACCACCCACCGCCCCTACCACAGACGAATATGTGGCCAACCTACACCTGGCCTCCTTCGACGCACACCTGACAGAACTGACAGACGAACAAGCCAGATACATGGGCCTCTCCCGCACAGGCCCTTTCAAGCCTAACTACTACCGGTGCGTTTTTCTCAAGACCTCCCTAGGGAGTTATCTGCTTTCTTCATCGGCGTTTTTATTAAGCTATGACTATAATTATAATAATAAATACAAATAATAAATAAAAAATAATAATTTATTTTTTCAAAATGATTTAAATATTTTTCCATTTTTAGTTATTTTTGCTTTTAATATTCCATTAATTCGTTTTTTTTCAGTTATTAGCAGTTATGCAAAAGCTCTGCTGTTTAGCAATGTCTTTCTTCATCATAATCATCGGGTTCATACGTGAGTTTTAAAAAGATGAAAAAGTTTGCACTACCTTCACTATTCCAATAAAGTTCTATTTTATGACTCATGATGATTCGACTTCGTAACGCAATTCATCCTAATGCAACCTCTCTTGAATTTCCACATAAACTTGCCAGACCAATGGTCAGGAGCCGTCTATTTAAAGAATATTTTTTCAAATTGGTAATTTCAATTGAAATTGACACGTTGTCCTTTCAGTAACCATTTAAATTTCATTTTGCAAGCTTGATTTTGTTACTCAGTCTTCAATTTCATGAAAGCACTTCAAATATTCTTCAGATGCGCTTGTACTTACGTAGTGACACTTAGAGGTCATGATTATCATCATAGAGCTTGTAGCCAACTTGTAGCTTCCACGCATTCGAATGCATGGCGTGTTGTATTATTCACAGTGCAATCAATTCACTAACCCCCTTCAAGACGGTGAATTCATTATGGCATCCCCCGTTCGCACTATGGTTGTCCAAGTTACTTACTTCTATTTACACGCTGCTTTTTAGTTGATCATCATTGATAAGATACACAGCCTTACCGGCAGAGTACTATTAATTTTGAGTTCAGTTCAAGCGGCCCGCGCGAACTGCTGAAGCAAACGCTGAAGACCATTGCCACTCGATGCGACCTCAATGGTGCATACGTACATGGTCTGTTCACAATTACTCACAAGAAATAATTCACAATTACACAAATGATGTATTTTTTGTATTAATAAACAAGGTTCTCCAGCTCATTTATTGTGGGATCAAGGAATATCATAATGAGCGGTGCTAGAGTAACAATGACCTACGGGGGTTGCGAAATATTAATCGATGACTTATTTGTATAAATAATAGGCACGAAATGTAGGAAGTATCAGTAAGAGAACACAAGTATCTAGAGTGATTTAAAAATTTAAAAATGAATTTAAATATTGTGAAAAAAGTCCGTAAAACAAAATATTAAATAGAAATAATGAAAATATCAATGGCTGAAAACAAACGACGGATAGTTATTTATAAAAAAATAATCATAAATTCCGTGATGGCACTAGCTATGGTCATTGGTGTCTAGTTCTTCTTGATTGCCTTGTTGCTTTCGTACTTGCTCTTGCTCGAGTGCCACAAGAGGTAGGGGATGGCGAGAGAAGGCAGAGTCATGATCACAAAGGCAGACCAGTCAAGCTGCACAAGAAGGTTCAGATAGACAATGGAACTTATGTAAGTGATATGTAAAAGATTCTTATTGAAAATAATGTGTATGGTATGAGTAAACTCTAGTAAGGAAGTAAAAGCTAACCACATGTCCTGAGTACTTCCTGTCATACTCCTTGTACTCCATGAAGTAGCCTTGACCGAGGGCACTAGTATAGCCCTCCTGAGGGGTGTTCAATGGTGATGTTGGTGTTGATGTTTACGTTTAATGATAGGACCACCATTGGAGTTCAATGATGGTGAATCAAGCACCTTGTAGTCAGTGGCAGTTTCAAAAGGAAGGTAAGAAATGGAAGCAGCTGAGAAGTTGTACGACCCCGATTGGAGTGGTTTCAACACAACCACGTGGGTCACGTTGGTGTTGCTGCAGTGGTTATAATTGGAAAAGGTAATATCAACATTTTAAGAAAAATATTCAATTATTCGTATTGGAAAAACTTGAAAAGACATGATCAAATACCCACGGTCCAACTCTGTTCCACTTGGCTGATCGAGTTCCTAAAACCACTTCAAAATATTCTTCTGGAAAGCCTGGCTCCACCAGCTTTACATCATATGCTGCTCTGTGAATTGTTATGGAAATTGTGTGTTTGAATGCTTTTGTCATTTGGTTAAAAAATATAGAAAGTATTAAAAAATTGTTTGAAATGAATACAACCAATTGAAAATAGCAGAGATATTAATTACACACCCTGATCCAACGTTGTAAATAGTGTACTGCACGTTCAACTCCTTGCCTTCCACCAACAGGTTGTTCAATACTGACTTCTTTGCAAGAAGTCTAGCTTTTTCTTCATCTTCGCAGAAACCAATACCAGCGATTAATGCCGTTATGAAAAGAATCGTTGAAAATCTTGAAAACATCCTGCTGACGTATCTGTAATAAGTTTTTTTATTAATTCAATAACGTGGACGGCTTTAAAAAGACGCTAACAGTAGTTTGATTGTTCTTGTTATAAATTAACTAATTTGTTAACAATTTGATGAATTGATACAATTTGGGACGATAATTTGATACATAATATTATGAAACTATTAAAAAAATTAAAATCACGCACGCTCACAAACTTTCGATTAAAAAGGACACGTAAAAGAAAAAAAGGAATTCGATAACGACAACTATTCTTTAATTGTGGGGTGGTTAATTTGAAGCTTCAGCACAAAATTAAGACCCTCACTTCATTAAATGAAAAAAGTTTTAAAATCTATCATATTTATTAAAAAAAAATGTTTGAAAAACTTTAACTTTCCAAATGTTTTTTTCAACTAGTAGAATTTAAGACCTCTGAACAAAATGTTAATGGAGCATTACAAATGCTTTGATGGATTGAATATGCTTCAAAATTTCAATACACCAATGAATTCCTCTTTGCATAAACTGAATGTTCTTGCAAAATTCTGTTATCTGCAAAAAAGTTCAAAAATGAAAATAATAACAGAAAAAGAAAACAATATATAAATGTTACTCACCCCAAATGCTGTCAAATATCTTTTGAGTCATTGTGGTTTCCACACTATTCTCATTAGTTTCTTTTAGTTTCAAATCATCAGCAGCAAAAAGAGTACTAGTCAAATCATTGTCACCTTTGGAAAACTTGTTCAATTCTTCCACGATGGATCCTTTCAAGAATCGAGTTCTGAGAAGGCTGACTTCAATACAGACCTTGGCAAAATTCGGTCGGTTCCCTGGATTGACCTATCGAACATTTTTGAATTATCGCAAAATCTTTCATATAAAAGCTATTTAATATTTTTTTAAATACTTGGCATAAATAATTCGAAGAAACACTCGTAACGGTATATCAAAAAAATTGATTTTTATTATGGATAAGTCATTGAAACACAATCACTTGGCAGCAGAACTTGAGGAGAAGGAGAAGGGACTGGGAAGGAGGTGAAGGCTTCAAAAGACAGGGGTGTTGTTCGAAGGATTTCACAAAGGACTCAAAGTTAATGCCAAAGTCCTTGTGGTTGTAATACTTAAAATAATATCAACCGCATTACAATATACCAATATAAGGCCACATTCTTGAACGAGTGCGTTTGAACAGTGTATCAGCGTTATAAAAATGCTTTCTTATCTAATCTAATAAACTACTTTATCTAGCGCTGATTTTGCACTGTTAAATAACTCTGATTATATTACTAAATTAGACATAATAAGTTATCAAGACGTAGAATATGATTCATAAACTTTTATAGAAAATTTTTATTTTTTTAAACTTAATTTAAATTTTAAAATTATAATTTCAATCAATAAAAACAATCTGCTGAAAAAGAGAACTAGTAAATTTATGGGCTTCCTTACTTTGTCCCTAGTTAAGTAATCAGGATCAGCCGGAACCCAGCCAATCATTTCACAAAAAATCACTCCAAATGAAAAGACGTCAGCCTGTGAAGTTGATGAATGAATCATATTAATCGAACAAAAATAATAATAAACACATGTTCCTAGTACAATAATCAGATAGTATCGATAGATCCCAGTGGTTTTGTTTTTTTCCACTACTAATATTTAAAACCTTCTTTACCCAACCCACTTTCAGACGTTGTCGTAAACTCAAATATAAAAGGCCACCTTATTGTTGTAGGGCCTTTGTCTGAGGCACTCTGGAGCCATCCAGTAGGCTGACCCAACCACGCCTAGGCTCTGAAACTCACTGAGAAGGTCGGTGTAAAGAACTTTGAAAAAATCAAAAATTAAAATGTATTCCAAATGTGAATTTTAAAAAAAAATTTTTTTTCGAAAACATTTTGAATAAACGGTGAACATTTTGAGACGGCTTGGAAGAATGTGTGGTCACCTGATGTCATGTACCTTGACAGCCAAGCCCAAGTCTGCAACCAGAGCTGTCAACTTGTTCATGCCCGATACTTTGATGAAGATGTTCTGTGGAAGAATTGAAATGTTGGGTTTTCTAATGAATTTTTGCTCAGAAAGTACTTTACCACTTAATTCTCAGCCTTTAATAAAAACATTGAACTGATCTCCAAAACAATTTTTCATAGTTTCTTTGCATTTCGCTTATTTCTATTATTTTGTTTTTTTTTTTCCAAAATTTTATTCTTTTTCTACCATCACTATCTCCGTTTTCATCATCCCGAATCAGCGCTATACAACTGATTAGATTAGATTAGATTAGATCATCATCAAAATTTTCCCCATAATCGCCACGTTCGAACCTTGGAAGTGAGGTCTCGATGGATGATGCCCTGGTCATGGAGGTACTTCATGCCTCTGCTGATGTCGTAGGCTATCTTCAAGGCGTCCAGTTGGTTCGGTGGTCGAGTCTTGATTAGACCTTCCAAGCACCCTCCGTTGGCGAACTGTGTTAAAGAGGGGAACTTAATAATCAGCTAACTCAAATTAATTCTAAATAAGTTGGTCTTTGAAATAGAATTCAATTGGATTCGATTAATGTTATTCAATGGTGTTGCCATGCCGACTTCGATGAGAGCTTGCACGATGGCTTTGTGGACACACACGCCTTCGAGTCTGCAGCGAACGTTTGTGAAAGTTGATGAAGTTGAAGGAGATGAAAGTTTGGGAAAAACAATAATGTAGTTTTTTAATTATTTTTTATTGAGTGAAAAGTTCCAAGAACAAAAACAAAGTCACTTTGTTCCAACAGTATGCTTTGAAAAGTACATCTACGGAATGATTTGATTAGATTAGACCAAAAATGTTCGGAGACACCGACTTGATGACGTTGGGGTGGTGCAAGGACCTCATCAGGCCAATCTCCCGCATGAAGTTCTTGCGCTCTGTGGCCACCTTATTCACCTTCAATACCATTGCCTTGCCGTCCTTTTTGCGTATCACCTGCAGAGGGATTAGGCAAAAGCTGGAGCTTATTTTTAAAATAATTTTTTTATTAAATAAGTTAAATAGTCAAACTTAATGAAAGCATATTCTCAAGATCTTTCCACTAATCCACCTTGAAGACGTTAGCATAGAATCCACTGGCAAGTTTTTCCGTGAATAAATCGTCCAAGCTGTGCAGGCAACACACTGCCTTCTTGATGGCTGCGCAAGACGACCCCTCCTGCGATGGGAGGCTTCCATGGACCAACAAAAAACAAAAAGGTAGGAACAAAAAGAGTTTTTTGAAACAAAGCAAACGATTTAGGCACGTTGAAAAGGTATAAAAAGAGTTCAAGTTGATCCCGGAGCGATCGCAATGATTTTAAGACCAGTTATAGATGCTAAAACGACACAATGTTGAACCTGTGAGTTGTTGTTGGCATTGTTGTACTCTCGCATACCCTTCCAACAGGCGGCACAACAAACATTTGGTTCACCACCGGGAACTATTACTACTATCTTGGCAGACTGAGGCAGGTAGTTGGCAGGTTGCAGAGATAACTTCATGGTGCATTTTTTATTTTGGTGTATTTCGCATGAAATACGCTTTTAAAGTAAGTTTCAAAACGTCTCGAATCAGCCTCTCGACGACCTACATAAAGAAATAATTGTGAAATAAAACTAAAAAGATGAAAAGGCCTTTTGCGAGATGTTTTGTTGTTAGTTGAATTTTAAAACTTTTTTTAGTTTTCTGTTTATTATGTACGTTCGATTGTTTAAAAGACATAACAAATTCATTCCCTAAACAAATTCATTTTTATTTGAATATTAAAAATCTTTAATTATAAATCGTTTTAAGAACGTTTTTTGCACCATCAATGGAACACCAAATAAAAATTGGTGACATAAAACAAAACACCTGAAAAAATTATTCAAAAAATAATGGTGACAATTAGTGTGGAGATGTCGAGTTGTGCTTCGAGGCGTTCACGCCGCCACTGAGAGCAGCCTTGACGATTTGACGCGTGATGGCAGTGGGGTCGAATGGAGGTTTGGTGAATGGTGTGGTTGTGTCTGCTTCGTGGATGGGAGGAACGGCTGAAAAGAAGTAGAGCTGTGGAAGAGAATTGAATGAAAGGTATAGTTCTCGTAAAAAAGATTGGAATAAATAAGAGAAAAGATAATAAGAAAGGAGCAGCAACGAGAAGAATAATGTACAAGTTGCACATGTGACGACTGGCGCTGTGTAAGGGACCTACCATGAAGGAGATCGCCAACAAGGCGTGCATGGCGAAGACTGCTGTTGCCAATAGAATGCCCGTCTGTGTGGTGGAGGTTGTAATGTGGTGGAAATTCTAGTGTGGTGGAGGTTGTAACGTGGTTGAAACTGGAGTGTGGTGGGATTTTTGACACGGCTCCAATGCCTTTAATGCAAACAAAACAGAAGAGTAATCTCATCTATGATGAATCGGGTACAATAAAACCAAATATATTGAAAAAACTCGAAAAAAACAAAAAAAATGATAACGGAAAAACAAAAAATGATAACGGAAGAGAAAATGAAAGAATAAATGAAAACAGAATGTAAATAGATGGGAATAGAATGTAAATATTGTCGTCAAGCAGCTTCTGGTGCCTGACAAGGAAGGCCACCTTTTTGTGGTCGTTCTTGAAGACAGGCCACAGATTGAAGACGAGCACGAGACCTGACGTGACCATTGCGCACACCACCAACAACCACCTCAGCCACCACACAGGAATCAACCACAAAATCTGGGTAGTGAATTAAATTCTGTTGTTTAAGCTTAACAGACCTATAATCATAAAATGGTATATTAAAACTGAAATTGTGTTTTGAAAACAATAATCAGAATGGCCTTAGAGCCTTATGGTATTTTAGAAAAGTTTTAAAAAAAGGTATTTTTAACAACCATGATCCCATACGGATACAGACCAAATAGCCCATAAACCACCCAAGTAAAGAGACAAACCCTCAAGCTAAACAACCATACATACAAACCAAACACACCGTCAATCCAAGCACACAGACTAAACCACCAATGGAAGCAGATAAGCACACGTACGGAGACAGGGATGTAGATGCAGAGAGAGTAGCCATAGAGACATAGCACCTCACTGAAGGTGCAGTCCCTTTGCAGGTTCCTCCAACGCATCACTAGGTGCAGAAGGCAAGGCATCAACATCCAGTACATGAAAGTGGCCAAGGCTGCTGTGGTAACTGTGTGTGGAAATGTTGCTATTTGTTGTGTTGCTGTAGTTATGATTTCTTGCAGTGATGGTGTTGCTATGTGAGTTTTGTTGCTAAAGATTAGTTTTGTTACTGTGGTAGGACTGTCACCTTGTGATAGTATTATTGTAAGCTGATGTTGCTGGTTAATTGAATATTTAATGATATGTGCAAGATAAAAAAAATAAGCATTTGATGCAAATAAGAAACCTTTGTGGAAGTCATATTGCCAGCGGAAGTTAATATTGTTCTTATGTGCTATGAAGTAGTTTGCTAAATTGCCCGAGATGGTGATACTCATAATCAGTGTGGTGCAAATCCAAAATGGACCTGTGCGTGTTTGTGTGTGTTTGTGTGTGTGTGTGTGTGTGTGTGTGTGTGTGTGTGTGTATGAGTTTGATGAAAAATATAAACACTAAATAAAATAATAGCAAACCATAAAAGTCAGGTTTGTTTTTAATGTTTGAGTTCAAGTACTGTTTTTGAGGATTTGGGTAAACTGACAGCAGCATCCTTGACAACACCTAGGATCAAAGCGTGAATTGTCTACCCTTTGATAGATGCTAGAAGCATTATGGAAAGAACAAACCTGTTCAGTATCCACATCGAAGAAGGCCTGGTAGTACTCAAAAGTCAGCATTGATGACTGTTTCTTCGTCTCCAACAACTTATAAAAAATAAGTTTTATTTTAAAATGATTACTTAAAATCTATAACTTTCAAGTTTTTATATTGACACTAACTGTACAACCTCTGTCTTATCATCATGGTCAGACTCATCGGCGGTGTGTGGAAAGTTTGTAAACGTAATTGTCTGTTCATTCTCGAGAGGTGTTTCAGTGTGATGAAAGTCTGTGAATAAAATTCATTTACTTGCGAAATTTAATTATTAACCGGTCAATTATTTTCAAAAGATTATTCACCTTGGAACACAAGTTCGTCTTGGTTATTGTTGAGTTCATCCTAGATTTTATATTTATTTAATTTAATTAAACTCTGAATTAAAGGAGCTAAGTAAATTTACTAGCGTAAATTTTTGCGACTGCAGAAATACAAATTCACATAATTTACAAAATATAAATACTTCATGAGAAAGTGATATACTTTATTAATTTAAAAAAATATGACTTACGCCAATATTTAAAGCCACACTTCTGTCCCCAGACATTTTTTGTGTTTATGTGTCAAAACGGAGCTGCGCTTTAATATGGGAAAGTCCCTTTATATTTCCTCATAATCAAATTCTTATACAAAGTCAAAGCAGATATTGTATGAATGAACCTTTTTGCACTGTTTTATTTTGGAAAAAAACATTTTGATTTATTTTATTTTTAAGTTTTAAATGACGAATTTATCACAGCTTTGATGTATATATATAATATTAGTCTTATGGGTGTCATGGCATTAACGCCATTACTCTATATACAACTATCGCATAGCTTTTCAGAATAAGCTATACTGAAAATCTTGATGTGGTGATTTAATACATTATTTGAAAATGTTTCAAAAAAGAAACGAATACGAAAAATATCAAAAAATAATAAAAATGAATTGCACTTTTCTTGAAACATGATTTCAGTCCTTGGCTGAAAATAATTTTTCAAAGATTTTAAAATTAAAAAAACAACTAATCAAAACGGAGACTTATTAATAACTCATATTCCACATTTGAATAATCTTTTTAATTCCATGATTAACAAAAGTACCATAAAAGTTTCTAAATGCTTAATAGACACTTAAACTAATGGACATTGCATGAACTGACTTCAAAAAATTTATTAAAAACTAACAAGCAAAACAAAATACAAAATTGAACCTTCAATAAATAGAAAAAAAACATTAAAAAATAAAAGATACTCACATCTGACGACCACAATGGTGCTGCCATGGTTGCAACACAAGGAGACAACTGTGCCTGCCTCCTGCAGATCCACCTTTCCAGGCCTGCTCTCGTCTGCAACGTACCTCTGCAGGAAGTCTCTGCACTCATTCGGGTTCTTCTGGTAAAAAGCCGAAAACCTGTCACGGATTAAGTTGTCGACTTTGTAAGTGGCTATTTTGCTTTTCCTTCGAAGTTTGCGCCTGCCTGATAATCCCCCTTCCCTCCCCAAACGACCCCTGCCGCTCTTGCCCCAAGACCACAAACTTCCGTCTGAAAGTGGGAAAAGATAAATGAAATTAAATAATAATGAACAAAGAAATAAAAGAATAAAGAACTTGACTGATGAATTAATCTTTAGAAAGTAATCACCTTTCAAAGAAACCACACTGAAGGCATCTCCACAGCTTATAATGTCAGCTTTCTCTTGACCACTTTTTCCGCCAGTACTTTTATCTGTCCTCACCTCCCTTGCATCCTTCTCAACCGCACCTTTCCCAACAATCTCTATTTCATCTTTATTAACATTTATTTTCCTATCTCCAGGCTCATTGTTATTTGCGTTTCCCCCACCACAATCTCCACCACCACCATCTCTACCCCCACAATTTCTACCACCATAATCTCTACCACCACTATATCTTTTCATACCATATTCCCCAGAATCATCACCATATCCCCTACCCCCACTGCCATCATCGCCAGCGTCTTCGACTGAGAAGAAGTACATTTGCACGCATGCGAACTCAGCCTCCAGAGAGAGTCCCAGCTGTTTAAACCTGTTCGACCCGAAACACCAGCAGTCTCCATCACCTGAATGAGTGATGGAAGGAGTGAAACTAAAGAAATGAATGAATGAACCAATAGGTAAAACTAAAGGAATAAAGGAATAAAAAAAAGGCAGTAATAAGGTAGAAACTTGAAACATTTCATAGAATTCGTGGATATACGTTAAATTGAAGTCGCAGTAGAGTGGATATGGTAACATGAGTTGGAACACATAGTGGTTGAACTGTATGAATCGGGTATATACGCTGGAAATTAAACCAAAAAACAAAATTGGGATATTTGTGGCGTCAAGGAAATCTTTGAGAAGCAGGGTGCAAAGATTGTGAGACATTGGAAGATTGAAAAGAAATTAAAAGGTGCAAGTGGTGATAGTGATATAGGAAGGAAGGAAGGAAGGAAGGAAGGAAGGAAGGAAGGAAGGAAGGAAGGAAGGAAGGAAGGAAGAAAAGAAGAAAGGAAGAAAGGAAGGAAAGAAGGAAGGAAAAAAAAGAAGGAAGGAAAGAAGGAAGGAAGGAAGGAAGGAAGGAAGGAAGGAAGGAAGGAAGGAAGGAAGGAAGGAAGGAAGGAAAGAAAGGAAGGGAGGAAGGAAGGAAGGAAGAAAGGAAGGAAGGAAGGAAGAAAGGAAGGAATGAAGGAAGGAAGGAAGAAAGGAAGGAAGGAAGGAAGGAAAGAAGGAAAGAAGGCAAGTACTTGTTATAAGGGCGGTGTGTGACATGCCAATGGCCACGGTGTGCACCTTGAGGTGACACAAGGGTGAAGTGGCGACCAAGGTGAAAGAAGTGACTTCAGAAATTGATGGTGATGAAGAGGAGGAAGATGAAGATGGAGATGGCGGGAATTCTTGATGAGAAAAAATGGATGTTTGAGGGAAGGGATTCAGAGCGAGTTTGTTGCATCTGGAAATTCATTCAAAAATACATTATAAAATGATTTTATCAAAATAATCAGAAGTTAAATTAAGAATGAAATGATGCACTGGAAGGATGCAATGGAAGGATGCAATGGAAGGATGCAATGGAAGGATGCAATGGAAGGATGCAATGGAAGGATGCAATGGAAGGATGCAATGGAAGGATGCAATGGAAGGATGCAATGGAAGGATGCAATGGAAGGATGCAATGGAAGGATGCAATGGAAGGATGCAATGGAAGGATGCAATGGAAGGATGCAATGGAAGGATGCAATGGAAGGATGCAATGGAAGGATGCAATGGAAGGATGCAATGGAAGGATGCAATGGAAGGATGCAATGGAAGGATGCAATGGAAGGATGCAATGAAAGGTGGAAAAGATAAATGAACTTAACTAATAAAAGGATGAGAAAGGAATATGGAAAAGAATGGTAGAGTAGAAAGATGAAAAGGAGTGGAAGAAGTAGGACACCTGTTGCTGCCTGTGACCAGCATGCATCCCTGCTTGGTGGTGATGATGCTCCTGTCAACGCCTGCGTGCACAGACCTGCATGATCACAAAAAAGCGGTCAATTAATGGCGTTGAGGCGTTTTAACTGGAATAATAACATGAAAAATAGTAAGTAAATCTCTTATGGGAGCTATAAAGATGTCAAGTGTGGAGTAAAAATTGAAAAAAAGAGTGACGAGGTATGAGAGAGTTCAAGGTGTACACAATCACGCACGTGCATGTGTGGAGGCCTGGCAGGAAGACCTGTTGAGGAGTGCACTGTGTCTGTGTGCCGCCCAGTCCTAAGCGTCCTGATGATGACGATGAATAGAGTTTTAAAAAAGAAAGAAAAATAAAAGATGGAAATTACGAAAAAAAATTAAATTAAAAGAAATAAAATAGGAAATAGAAAAGAAAAGAAATAAAAAAAAGAGAAAAAAAGGGAAAAGAATAAGAGAGAAAAAAAGAAGTGAATGACGAAAAATGACGTAAAAAGAGAACAAAGGAGCAAGCACAATGGAGGCACCATTGTCGCCTCTGCCCCAAGTGAACACTTCGTTGTCACTGGTCAGCACGATCACGTGGGAGTTGCCTGCAGACACCTGCAACACCTCGTAACCAAGCAACGCCTCCACTATCTTCGCCTGGTGGTGGTAATGACGATAACGATGATGATGATGGTGGTGGTGGTGATAATGATGATGATGATGATGATGATGATGATAATGATGATGATGACGATGATGATGATGATGATGATGATGATGATGATGATGATGACGATGATGGTGATGACGATGATAATGATGATGATGATGATGATGATGAGCGAGAGAAGCACGAGTGAAAAAGAGGACAGTGAGTGTTTGAGGCGTTTGTAATGTTGGACGTTACTCATATTGGCCTGGAAACTCTACGGGGTCAATACCACTATAATAATATTCGTATTTGTATTGTATTGCATTGTATATAGTAAATAGTTGTACAAAAATTGATCAAATGGACATTTTCAAACCCTTGTATGGCACCGCTATAACATATTTTAAGTTATAAAATAATTTAAGACGTTTTGAGTGGCCTCGAAACTCTACGGGGTTAATGCCACTATAATAATATTCGTGTTTGTAATTCATCATATTGATATCACATATCTTCTCCTAATTGGAAAGTTGAAGTACGAAACAGGTCAGCGAGTATGTTTCAGGCACCTGCGACACGTCTTTGTAGTCACCGTGGCCCAGACAACCGAAGGAGCCACAACCATACGTCATCAAGATGCCTCGGTCTGGAAGTGGTTGTGGATGGTGTGGTAAAAGCTGGTGTGGTTGTGGCTAGTGTGGCTGTGGCTGGTGTAGTTTTGGCTGGTGTGGTTGTGACTGGTGTGGATTTGACTGGTATAGCATGGTGTGGTTTGATGTGAAACTGGTGAATGATATAATGATAGTGAGTGGTGTTATGATGGGGGTTGGTGGTGTGATGGGTGAATGGTGATAATGATGAGTAACTGAGTGGCTGCGGTGATAAACGTAAGCGACCAGCTAGAAATCAGTGCTTTGAATTCAATACGTATCGCATCTTTTAAAAGCGTCTTGTAGTTGAATGGATGATGACGTGGCATATGAAAGGTAGGATTGGAGTACCGGTGAGAAGGGCTGTATAGAGGTGTCCACAAGATACTTGAGTGATGGAGATGGAGGACTGACCCTCCATGTAGGACGAGGTGAAGGATGGAACCGAGGTGGGTGGTGATGATAATGATGACGGAGCGGGCAATGCCGGTGCTTGTAGCTGTGACGATGTGATGACGCTGCTGGTGGTTTCGTTCGTCAGTAGCATGGTCTGTGAATAGAGAGGGTGTTTGGAGAGAATTGAAAATATATTTAATACAAGTGTTATCAATATAAAATATTGAAGGCAGGGATGTTTGAGTGGTAGTTAGCGACAACCCACCTCCCACAACACCACTCTGCCACTCTTTGAAACGCCAGCCCGTTGAGTCCTCCCAAGAGAGACCTGGTTCAAGTGGACGCCAGTGTACCTTCACAATCTTGCCCATGCTTTCAAGGTACAGTAAAACACTCATTATAACGACCGCCTTAACAACCACTAGAGTGCTTAGAAAGTTATTAGTCCAAACATTCAGTAGTGTATGTATCCATCTACGCGTTCATTTTTGCATTCATCCAACTACCCATCCATGCATCCAGGCATGCATTTGTTCATTTATCCATGCATGCATCCATCAATCTATCCATTCATGCATGCACCACTCAGCACCTGGGTGATCTGGGTGTGTGGAGAGGGAAGGGGTAGAGGACAGGGCTGCCAGTTATTGTTGACTCCCCAGATGAACACCTCATTCAGACCCTTCATCACACGCCTGCTCCTCGGAGCCCCTGGTCAATAAAAAGAATAATAATAATGATAAAGTATGGAATACAAAATGGATGGATGGATGGATTGGTGAATGCATAAATGAATAGATGCACGGATAGTAGATAGATAGATAGACTCATGCAATGACAGAAGAATAAAAAAATCCATGAGATAGTGGATGAATGAATGAATTTATAAAAATATGGATGATGAATGGATGGATATATGAAAAATTGGATAGATGGATGGATTGATGAGATATTCTTATGTGGTAGAATGAAGGAGAGAGAGGATGGATGGATGGAAATCCGGGTATGTAAAAAAGAAATGAATACCAAAGTGAACCAACCCTTTCTCGACTGAGACTTGGCTATGTGCCTTGAGGGATATAATGTTCAAATGAACAAAAGTAACTCGAGTTTCTACAAACTATTATCACTAGCATCATCATCATCATCATCATCATCATCATCATCATCATCGTCATCATCATCATCATCGTCATCATCATCATCAACATCATCATGATCATCGTCATCATCATCATCATCATCATCGTCATCATCATCATCATCGTCATCATCATCATCATGATCATCGTCATCATCATCGTCATCATCATCATCATCATCGTCATCATCATCATCATCATCATCATCATCATCATCATCCTCATCATCATCATCATCATCATCATCATCATCATTAGCGACTTAATGCATGGTAATGCTCCGAAGTCACACGTGTGAGCGATCAAGTGACCCAGCAGGAGTGGACTGTATGGATGGACGTATAGAAAAATGGATGGATGGAAGGATGGATGGATGGAGGAATGGAAGAATGGATGGAAGAATGAATGGAAAGATGGATGAAGGGGTTGATAGAAAGATAGATGGAAAAGTGGATGGATTAGTGGATGGAGAGATGGATAAAAGAGTAGATAGAGGACTTCATGAAGAATGAATGAAAAAATAGATGGATAGATAGATGGATGAAAGAATGAAAAAAGGGATAAAAAACAGATTGAAGATGAATGAGCGGATGTATAAAAAAGTTGATAGAAGATTGGATGGACGAACGGATAGAAATATGGATGAAGGGATGGATACATGGCTGGACGGAGGTTAAGAGAAAGGAATGGATGGAGGAATGGATGAATGCATGGGTGGAAAGATAGATGAAGGGAGAGAAAGATGGATGCATGAACAATTGAAATGATGGATTGAAAATGATATTAATAACGAGCACTGAGAAGTACGGAGAAGGCACGAACGAGGCGAGGAGCATGGCAGCAGAAGGACGTCTGGTGGGCTCCACCTGCAGCATGTCAGCAAGCAGCTGTCGCAGCTGGCTGCTGTACCGGGCATCTATGGGAGCTATGCTGCCTCTCATGATCTTCAGAATCAGGGCAGGCAGTGTCTGTGGAGGGTGTGTGACGGCCCTTATTCAACCCTTGAGGCATTCAATAATTAAATCATCATTTATATGTTTTTTTTAATTAAATCATTAAATTTATCGTTTACAAATGATTCTGTTGTTGATTGGTTATTAGGTTATTCAGTCACTCCTTAGTCAATTCATTCATTCAGTCCTCTTCTCGTCCACCCACCGGGGCTTCAAAGGCCCTCTGCAGGGTGGCCAGCTCAAAGAGGACACAACCCAGAGACCATATGTCACTCTTCTGGTTGTATGTGTGGAAGGTCAAGGAAGATTCGAGGATGATGATGATGATGATGATGATGATGATGATGAGGAGGAGGATGATGATGATGATAATAATAATAATAATAATAATAATAATAATAATAATAATAATAATAATAATAATAATAATAATAATAATAATAATAATAATAATAATAATAATAATAATAATAATAATAATAATAATAATAATAATAATAATAATAATAATAATAATAATAATAATAATAATAATAATAATAAAAATAATAATAATAATAATAATAATAATAATAATAATAATAATAAAAATAAGAATAATAATAATAATAATAATAATAATAATAATAATAATAATAATAATAATAATAATAATAATATAAAACAATTAATAATATAAAAGATGATCATTATTATTACAATCATAATAAGGATTAATTTAATGGTTAATTTTACGAATTAAAATTATGATGATGACGTCTCATAATTAAACAGAGAAAGGATATGGTTTTGATTCACACAGCTCTGGTGAGATGTAGCAAGGAGTGCCCACGACCTGAAATGAAAGTAGAAAATCAATTAATACTCTTTGTTGAAGAAATACAAACAGACGCTGGAAATGGCGAACAAGAACATGGTGAACAATCAAAATAAAATTAAAAAATGAAATCAACAATAACTGAATGCCGTAAAAACTGGAAATTGCCTGTTGCAAAAGTCAGGTATTAACTATAGAATTGAATTGAAGAGCCTAAAACATTTAGAATTAAATCATAGTTTATGCTGATTGACTGTTGAGGAATGTTCCAGCAAACCAGCCAAACCAGTAATGTTACAAGAAATCAAAGAGATCTTTACAAAAGAAGGTTTGTATGAATTTTATTCATTCCGTTTGAGCTTACAAGCTTGTATAACCATCGTTTTAAAACATAAAAGATCTTCTGATACTTTCAAAGTTCCATATATTCCATAATATATATATATATATATTACTAACACTTTAAAAATCATTTTAGAAGGTTTACAACTTGTTGTCTACCACCCCCACTCACAGTGAGAGCCTTGCTCTTGGACATGACCTTGGAAATGCCAAAGTCACTGATCTTCACTACCTGCTTCTTGCTGTCCAACAGCAGGTTTTGAGTCTTGAGGTCTCTATGCAAGATCTGCCTTGAGTGCACATGCTGTAAAGAAAGCAGAATTTGAACAAAGAACCTCAAAATCTCCTGGTGTGGTGATGATGGAAGTTGAAAAGTTTATTTTTGAGAATGTGCAAGTGGATTGGAGAATAAGGAGAATTAAATCGTGTGGTACTTCTTCGCTGAGTAACTTTCCATCCCTCTGTTGCAGATAGTCAAACACTGTGCCTCCTAGTGGGTGAAGTTGAATAAGGTACAATTCACTTGAGCTACATAAGACCTCGTAAACACCAACCTTCTGCATACTCCATGACGATCATGAGTGCCTTGTCCTCCAAAAAGTTTTCATAGTAGCGGGTGATGTTGGGGTGGTTAAGCATAGACAATACTATAACCTCATTGAGGGCAGATATTCTTTGTTGTTTGCTCATCTGATCCACAGGGATTTGCTTTATGATGACTTCTTGTCGATCAGCTAAGCGTCGGCATAAGTAGACTGTGCTGGGTGTAAGAAGAGAAGTTTCATGAAAATAAATGAATACACTGATTGGATTATATTGAAGCCAATTTTGTTTTTGATTACTATTTTTTGGAAGCTAATATTTTCAGTTATAATTTTCCATTGTTTTTGAATTGATACTTGAAAAAATATTCAAACAAAATGAAACAAATACCCATAAGCTCCTCTCCCAACAATTTTAATTTTTTCATATTTATCCATTTTCAATTTTTTTAATTTTAAAAAAACGAAAAAAATTCTTTCATGCAGACAAAATTACAACTGCTGGCATTTTTCAAAAAAAATGAATAAAATGTTGAATTGAACATTTTGTTTACGAAGAGTTAGTCTCTTTAAATGTCTATTTGTAGTCTGACTAAAAAAATAATTTTTTTGTACTAAAACTATGTATAAAATATTTGAAAACACGTAATTTTTAATTTAATTTTTTAATTTTTATCATTTAATTGATTAAAAAAAAGCGTTATATAAAATTATTTAAACTTTGATATTTGTACGCCTATTTTGTGTGTCTAACGCCTTCTTCGTAAAAGTATTTAAAGGTTAAAAAACCGGTTTAAAATAACAGGGTTCCATTACTTTGATGTTTCAAAGAATTCCATATTTATTTGGAAAAATAGCTTCCACACACTAAGATGGCAAAAGAAGCAGCTATAAAAACATACAAAAAATTTTGTACTATTCCCAACATTAAATACGCATACATTGAGAGAAACACTGATTTCATACATACAGAATGGAGTCGCACTGAGTTAACTGCATTGGAGCAAATTCAGTTTCGCACCATTCATCGTGCAAGTGACTTTGCTAGTACTGCTTCTTTCAAACTCACTAACGAGTGAGTAAATAATTTTTTTATAATTTACAATATATTTTCAACTTGCTTTTTGAAAATTTAAGGAAATGGAACGTTTTGTCGTTCTCTCAAAAACTTTCTGCAGTTCTTTCTCAACAAAAAGATAAGGACTCTAAAATTTTGCAGTTTATTGAGGTTGTTTTATAGTTTCTTTTTCAAAAGACCCCTATTTCATTTTAACTTTAATATTTTTGAAATAAATTAAAATACCTCATAAATTAAACTAATACTTGAATTGGTATCACTAGGTTTGGTCTTCCAGCAATTTGGTGCACAAGATATCTGTAGAGAACCTGACTGAGCATGGAAAGATCTATGAGGATGGTAATTTTATTTTGTAATTTTTCAATAGTTTTTTTATTTTTCAATTATTTTTTTATTCTGCATCATTAATTAATGATTAGAGATCATACATTTTTGTACTCAAAATAATTTTTTATTATAGTACGCTCTCTAATTATATTCCACATGAACCTTACAGATAACACGTTTGGAGTCTTCGCATTCTCACCATCAGAAAAGTGCCTTATGTACATTGCAGAGAGGAAACTTCCGAAGGTAAAATCATATTTTTCTGAAGCCAAGCCTGAGTCTTCAGAGGTTTGAAACATTAAACATTGGAGGATTTTAATGAATGTTGGCACGTCAGAATGTTGTTGAAACACCATAAAAGTTTGGAGTTTGTTTAAAAAAAACTTTATTATAAAAATTTATCATGGATGTTTTCTCAAAAGAAAATATTTTTTAACTAAAGAGGGCTTCAAGACCGAAATGATTAAACAATTTATAAATTTCAGTTTCCATTAAAAACCTTCTTCAGACTACAGCGGAAGGAACAGAGTTTGAATACCGAGATGACTGGGGTGAGTTGTTGACGGACAAGTACCAGCCTATGGCGTGTATTCTTGACCTAGATTCAAAGAAGGTCACTGTGCTTGATTGGCTGCCGGAAAACCTCTCTTATGGAAAGGTTGGTTTGCGAATATGGATTTCCACTCTTCAACATTTGAATTAAATATTAAACTAAAGTCGTGTTCTTCATGAACTCACTGGATTTCACATCTCCCCCACTTCGAAGGCAGTCTGGGCAGGTGATGACAACACCGTCTACGTGGTGGGCTGGTGCAACGACCCCTACAAACTGGGCCTCATCTACTGCACCATGCGCAAGTAACAGACCTTCCTGTCTCTCATTCTTTCATCTTTCCTTCATTCTCCTTCAAACATCTTGTTCATTTTTTTACCTTTTCTTTTTTTTTCTTCTTCTCTTCATGTTCTTTCACGCTTTTTTCATCCACTTGTTTCCCAATATGCCTCAAACCTCTACAGAAACACGTTGTTCCGTGTGAATGTCAAGAACAAGACCTACCGTACGTGATTCGATTCATCTTTTCTATCGACTCCACTCTTCATTCCATCAAATGATCCTCTCCAATCAAACCAACTTTTTCACTCCGCACCAACACTACACCACCCTCTACACAACCTCCCACAGAGATCATAAAGGACGACGGCTGTTGTGTTTCAACACCGGTGCTGAGTAGACAAGGCAACAAGCTGGCCTACCTGGACAACCCGCAAGGGGGCGCTCATCGCCACTCCAACCGTCTGCTAGTGGTCGACGTGACTACAAGCAACCACAAGGAGCTGAAGCTGCCACTGGAGAGTTGCTGTTGTAAGTGTTGTGCACTGCGCTGCCTGGCGTTGTGTGCTTATGTGGTGGTTATCAAGAAGTGATCTATTCAATAGACTCATCAATCAATCGCTTATATTCACTTATCGCCGTTCGATTATCTCTTTTCAACTTGTAACATTTTCTTCTTTTTTACTGATTTATTTCAATGAAATTTACGAAATGAAGATTCTCCATTCGAACCCTCTCACGCCACTGCAGGCATTGTTGGCCTGCACTGCGAGAGCCTCATAGCGAGCGCCTGGTGTGCCGACGAACGCAGGATTGTCTTGTCGTCCATCTGCAAGACCAAGAAAGTTCGTTCGATGGTTCTTTCCTGTTTACTTGTTATTTTTTTATTTTTCAAATCGATTTTAGTTTTTAAGTTTTGTACGTCTGTTTTTTTTTTGTGATTTGAAAAAAATGTTCAATTCATTTGCGACAGGACATATTGGTGGTTGACACGCACACAGAGCAGGCGATAAAGATCTCCAAAGGTTGGTCTCGTCATCTCGTCATGTTTCACAACTACTCCATGTATCCACTAAATGTAACATTTTTTGCACCATGAATTAAAAAGCTCAACTGCAACATCAACTGCAACATCAACTGCAACAACAACACCAACCTCAACTGCAACAACAACACCAACCTCAACTGCAACAACAACACCAACCTCAACTGCAACAACAACACCAACCTCAACTGCAACATCAACACCAACCTCAACTGCAACACCAACTCCAACTTCAACTGCAACATCAACTCCAACATCAACTCTAACAACAACTTCAGCAACAACACCAACCTTAACTGCAACACCAACTCCAACCTCAACTCCAACAACAACTCCAACATCAACTGCAACAACAACTCCAACATCAACACCAACAACAACTCCAACATCTATTCCAACATCAACTCAAACATCAACTCCAACATCACCTCCAACATCAACTGCAACATCAACACCAACAACAACTCCAACATCTATTCCAACATCAACTCCAACATCAACTCCAACATCAACTCCAACATCAACTCCAACATCAACTCCAACCTCAACTGCAACATCAACTCCAACATCAACTCCAACAACAACTCCAACCTCAACTGCAACATCAACTCCAACATCAACTCCAACATCAACTCCAACATCAACTCCAACATCTATTCCAACATCAACTCCAACATCAACACCAACATCAACTCCAACATCAACTGCAACATCAACTCCAACATCACCTCTCATGGTCATCTCACCTCCAACAGAGAACGAAGCGGCTATATGGGACATTTTGTACGTTGGTGAGGATGGTCGCATGCTGGCATCATGCTCCTCCATCAACCAATCACAACATTTGGTTTGTAATTTTTTATACATGAGTCGTCTTACTAAATGAACGGGGCGCTTCAGTTGCTTGCTTTGGTGCTTCACAAATTGAATTTTTGTGTTTTATCTATTATTGTATGGTGACTAGACGTCCATATAGCAGCAGTAACTTGTTCTTGAAGGTGATTGGAACGCTAGGCAAGCCTGGGGAGGAGGGCAATGTGGTGTGGAAAAGAGTCACTCAACCCTCTGACCTCTGCACTCCTTCAACCTTATCCGTCTCTCTTCGCTCCATCACTCCTCCTGAAAAAGGTATCCACTGCTGTTGTATTTGGTGGTATGTTGCAAGTGGTGGCCATTCGTGGTGTTTAAGATAGTGAAGGGAGGAAGAGGAAAATGAAAATGCTGCTGAGAATGAAGATGACTCAGAAGATGAAGATGAAATTGAGGATGACTCAAAAGATGAAGATGAGGATGAGGATCGAGATGAAGACGAGGCTGAGGATGGTAATAGAGTAGCACAAGCTCTACCAGCTCATCAGTGGCCTCGAAACTCTACGGGGTTAATGCCATTATAATAATATTCGTGTTTGTATTGTATTGTATTGTATTTGCACACCACAGACTTCAACTACGACTACATGTTGCTGGAACCAAAACCTCAGGGCGCCAAGAAGCACCCTCTCCTCGTCTTCAACCACGGTCAACCCCCTTCCTTCTTCATATTTCATTTGAACTCACTCCCAGTTTGCTATTATTATTCTATATTAAATGGATTGTATTATTCCAGCATCACATTCAAAGTTAAACCGTTTAACTTTCGCTTACACCCGAACACTTTCATCGTTAGAATGGGTTGGAGTTTTTTATGGCGACAAACTCGAAAAGTAAAATAATTACTTGAGAAATATCATATTACTGGTTAACGATGAATCAATTATTTGAAAATTCTATTTGATTTCCTCATTCAACACCAGGGGGACCACACAGCTTGTACACTGAGAGCTTCAGCTGGAAACTCGCCTGCTACTGCTCCCTTGGATACGCCATCCTCTTGAGTGAGTGGTCAATGAAAAGCCTATGAATCAACTGAAGCACTAAGGAAATGCTGAATGGATTAGTACTGAATGATTGAAGGGACGCTTGGATGAATGGATGAAGGTGTGTTTGGATGAATGGATAAAGACATGTTTGGATGAATGAGCGAATATTCGCAGCCAACTACAGAGGTTCTGCAGGCTACGGGGAGGGCAACATCAACAACCTGCTCGGCAAGGTGGGAGTGCAAGACGTTCAAGATACCCTGGTTGGTTGGTTGTCTGGCTGGTTGGTTGTCTGGCTGGTTGATTGGCTGGTTGGTTGGTTGGTTGTCTAGTTGGTTGATTGGCTGGTTGGTTGGTTGATTGTCTGGTTGGTTGATTGGCTGGTTGGTTGGTTGGTTGTCTAGTTGGTTGTCTGGCTGGTTGGTTGTCTGGCTGGTTGGTTGTCTGGCTGGTTGGTTGTCTGGCTGGTTGATTGGCTGGTTGGTTGGTTGGTTGTCTAGTTGATTGATTGGCTGGTTGGTTGGTTGGTTGTCTGGTTGGTTGATTGGCTGGTTGGTTGGTTGGTTGTCTAGTTGGTTGTCTGGCTGGTTGGTTGTCTGGCTGGTTAGTTGTCTGGTTAATTGGTTGTCTGGCTGGTTGGTTGTCTGGCTGGTTGGTTGTTTGGTTGGTTGGTTGTCTAGTTGTTTTATTCGGCTGGTTGGTTGGTTGGTTGTCTGGTTGGTTGATTAGCTGGTTGGTTGGTTGTTGTCTGGTTGGTTGATTGGCTGGTTGGTTGGTTGGTTGTCTGGTTGGTTGGTTGAATGATAAGTTGGTTATTTGATTGGTCGGTTGGTTGGTTGGTTAGCTGGTTTGTTGTTAGTTTGTTAGCTGGTTTGTTGTTAGTTTGTTGGCTGGTTTTTGGTTTGTTGGCTGGTTTTTGGTTTGTTGGCTGGTTTTTAGGTTGGTTTTTTAATCGATTTATTGGTAAATAGATCTTCATTTCACCATTCTCTCATGTTGACTTCTACCAAAATCATCACTACACTCAAAACCACTACGATCGAAACCACCACAACCGTCACTACAACCACAACCACCACCGCCACCAGGCCGCGTTGAACGAGGTGGTGGGCAGTGGCAGAGTGGACGCAGACAGGATGGCCGTGCTGGGAGGCTCGCATGGGGGCTTTCTCACTGCCCACTTCATCGGACAGTACCCGGTAGTGTGCCCTTCTGAGACCTTCGTCTTCTTCTACCACTCCCAGTTCATCCCATTGAATTAATACTTTTTTTCTTTCCAGAGTTACTATTAAATTTTTTTTATCTAGAATGATTTCCGAAATATAATCTCTATAGTAGTGAAGATTTGCAATTTTTTACAAAAATTAATAATAATATTATTATTATAACTTGAAACAACTGCCTTTCCAATGATTCAAGTACCTTCTCCCACACAGGACCTCTTCAAGGTGGCCATTGCCTTGAACCCAGTCATCAACTTCACCAGTGAGTCCACTCCGAGCCTTCATGTCTTGAAGCTGTCTCATACTATCCACTCATATTGTGCTATGGAGTCTATTAGAATGAAGGATTAAATTGAAAATGATCGTTTCAGACATGCTCGGAGTGTCGGATATTCCAGATTGGTAATAGTGAACACGAATTTGGAACGTATCTGTATAAGAAACTTCATTTTAATTATACAAACTCCACTAACCTCAAACTATTTTATTTGAGTGAATGCAACACCAAATCATCACCATCACCAGGCCATTACTAGCACCTTATCATCATTATCATCAGCATCATCATCATCATCATCATCATCATCATCATCATCATCATCATCATCATCATCATCATCATCATCATCATCATCGTCATCCTTATCGTCATCCTTATCGTCATCCTTATCGTCATCCTTATCGTCATCACATCATCATCAATACATAATTACCACCACATCATCTTGGCCACCATCGCAACATCACAACCACATCACCAACCACCACTGCAGGATCTTCACAGAGCTGGGCTTCCCGTTCGACTGGTCCTTGCTGCCTTCCGAGGAGATGAGAGCCATGCAATACTCCAGGTCTCCGTTTGCCCACGTCAAGAAGGTGGGCGCTGTTGCACAGAATGACTCCGATCGGATATTTAAATAATTCAAAAATTAACTGTCCAAAGTGACGCAACGGTAACTAATAAAATTAATTCAAAAAATTGTATTTAAAGTGAATGTTAAAAATATGTGTGTTGAATGCTCCTTCGGTGATGTAGTCAAGCCGTGGTTGACTCTCCAACCGCCCTCCTAGATGAAGACCCCTCTGATGTTGGCGGTGGGGGCGCAGGACCGCAGAGTGCCCTGTAGCCAGCCCTTCCAACTCTACAAGGCCCTCAAGGCACTCAACCAGAAAGTCAAGTAAGCACTCTTGGTTATGGTTTTCTCTTATTCCAATTACTAAAATAAACTTTAGAAAATCTTGATAACAAATATTTTGTTATTCATTGCTTTCCACTTTGAAGCCCTTGAAATCAGCCCATATGCCACTGGCTTCATACTTCAGTTCACTTTCGACACTCGGCAGAATGTACGTGTACCCTAAGTCGTCACATCCGCTGTCGGAGACTGAGGCGGACTCTGACCTGTTCGTCAACATGGTCCTCTGGATCGACCAACACATCAACGCTTGAGGCACCGACTTGTGAAATATTTTTTTCGCCTGCATACACATGCAACTTGCCAGTTTTTATATATATTTCAGTGTTTAATTTTTAAAATGTTTTTAAAATTTTTAAAAACATTGAAAAGTGGTTTTCTTATTTTTTACCATAACCGTTACTCTGTTGGGGCAGGTACACGAGAGTATAAAGATGCATGGATTCAAGTGTGAATGGATGAATGCATGGATGCAAAATGCATGGGTGGCTTGGTAGACAAGTGGGGGGGAGGTGGGAGGGGGTTGAAGGCGTTGAGGCTTACAATTTATTTCACCCGTGTGATTTTGTAAAGTAATTGCCTGAGGGACTCCCAGATTAGTTTTTATGTGTTCCGTTGTTGTCTTTGCATTAAAATACAACTTATGTTTCTTTCTACTTTATTCCTGCATTTTTGTGGCCAAATAACTTTGAAAGAATAAATCATTACAGTTTTATACGTCGTTTCATGTCACGATTGTACCTGATGGTTTAAAGGATGGTAAGTTTGTATCTTTATCTTTGACACTACAACGCAACATTGTATTATAATGTTTTATTACTTATATATTCACAATGGAGTCAGTCTTTCATCATGCTACAAACTTTCGTTAACAAAACTACTCCTAATGATTTTTATACAAGGTTCATACAGCTTTCAACTGAACAAATGCTTTTGATTCAATAAGTCTAAAGCAGGTGGTGCAAGTGTGTAACTGGGGTCACAAAAACCCACTAACAAATTGAAATAATGATCTGGAATAACTGTAAAGTACAAAATATAATTTGAAATTTCAATCTCTGCTAATTTCACAAAATCCTTTTCGTTATGACGATAGTTGGAAGCTGGCATTAGATGTTCAACAGCAATCTCCACAATACACGGTTAGTGCGAGGTATATGAGAGTGGTTAATATCGAAAAAGTCGATCTCGAAGCTTAGGTTGCTTGCCGAGCTATGAGAATATTTATCATTCTTTTTGAGTGTACATACTTGGGGAAAGAAAGTCTTTGTTCTGGTAGCCTGAAACGGCTGCAAACGTGATTTTAAATGGTTTGTGAATAGTGGATTTAATCTATTCTAATCAACGCCTTTGTAAAGCGCCTTTCAGCCAAGGTTCAAAAGCGCTTCCAAATAAACGGTTTCACTCGCTGTTGGGCTACTGGGGACTAATGCACTCTAGCACGTTGCGAGTTATTGATAAGTTATAATGAACATTAAAATTAAATAGAGATTGAAAAAAATAATTGAGGTTAAAGAAGAAACCTGTGGTATTGAAACTTTTTCTGAGCTGTGGCGTCCAGAAGGAGGGGCTCGAACACTCTTGACACACCTCACTGAAGCTGCGGAATTGAAGGAAGCAGTAAAAATTTAAACAGACACAAATTTTTTGTAAAAAAAGCATTCTTAAAAATTAGAATAAATAAAGATAAGTACTAATTATTATTGAAAACGATGATAAATGGGATTAAGACGATTTCGCAACAATTTCTGGAGATTTCTACCGCTGAGGAGAGTCGTCAGGCTGCATGGAAGTTCCATAGGACCTCTGAAGGGACTGGTAGCTGAAGAGGTTCACTGGCGTCAGGAAGTCGTTCTGAAAGCACAATGAGTCTTCAGTTACTAAAACGAGTTTTCAGTTATTGACCCAACTTGTAATATGTACCACCAGTGGATTAGGAATGTTTAAGATTAGGAATGGATAAGAAACAGTGTGGAATCAGCGATATATAAATAATTTGATTAGATTAAATTAAATTTCTCACAGTGCATTGGAGGGTGTCGTCTTGGAACTTGCTGGCCTCAAGGATGGGACTGGTGGGGGTTTGTGGCGGTTCGGGAAAACCTTCTTGTTCCGACTTGGAAGTGCTGAATTTCTTGTTGTTTCGCCTCTTGATGCACGACACACAGACTAGCAAGAGACACAAGAGCAAGATTCCCAAGCCGAAAGATGATAGGATGATTGTCCAGAAGCTGACTTTAAACAATGAACTGTTCTTCGTTTTGATCCGTTTACCCGGTGTTGTAGAGTTTTCAAGTTTTGTGGTGAACATTATGCTGAAGTTGAGTCTGTTTGGAAGGTAACGATTCCGATAGTTTTTGCTTTCATACTACCAAACAATAATCATTTATAAAAATTAAAACATTTAAAAAAAAAGGAAAAATATATTTATTGGGTTTAAAGAATCTCCAGCTTACTAAAAAGAAAAGTTTAAATATTCAAAAACTTTGACAACTCGACTAGTATGACTTCTAAGCAGCTTCCCATGAACATTGCCATCGTGACATGAGGCACTCACTTGGCATACAGTGGTTCGTCGCCTGCGTCCATTGCCTGCACTGCAAGGTGGTACCTGCAAGGTTTAAATGTTGGTGCTTCTAAGCTTATGGATTCTTTTCAATTTAAAATATAACAAATTAATTTTAAATAATAATTTCAAAAAATTATTAAGTTTATTATTATTATTATTATTATTATTATTATTATTATTATTATTATTATTATTATTATTATTATTATTATTATTATTATTATTATTATTATTATTATTATTATTATTATTATTATTATTATTATTATTATTATTATTATTATTATTATTATTATTATTATTATTATTATTATTATTATTATTATTATTATTATTATTATTATTATTATTATTATTATTATTATTATTATTATTATTATTATTATTATTATTATTATTATTATTATTATTATTATTATTATTATTATTATTATTATTATTATTATTATTATTATTATTATTATTATTATTATTATTATTATTATTATTATTATTATTATTATTATTATTATTATTATTATTATTATTATTATTATTATTATTATTATTATTATTATTATTATTATTATTATTATTATTATTATTATTATTATTATTATTATTATTATTATTATTATTATTATTATTATTATTATTAAGTTTTCGTTCATTAAGGTCGTAATTCTGACTTGCTGCCATTGTTGATTTTGAGAGTCTTCAACAGACTAAGATAGATTTCTCCGGTAGATGAGTTGATCTCCATTAAGTTACTTAAAAATGGAAAAAATGTTCAACATAATAAATCTTAAATTTAATATTATAAATAAAAATACTGTAAATAGTTTTTTAAATTCTCACTTTTTCAAAATTGATACAAGAACAAATATGAATATTTATTTATTTCTATATATGCCAAGTCCATTCAAATTATATTAAAAAATTGAATCTCACTCAGTGTTTAGAAGCTTATAAGAGATTAAAGAGTTCCTGCCGACATCCTTGTCTCTGGCTTTCACCCTGTATACCTTCCTCCGCGCATAAACGCCTTCTTGGTATAAGGTCACAACCTCATCTTGCTTGGGCTTGTAGAACTCTGGTGGGTTGTCGTTGAGATCAAGCACGTGGATAAGCAGGTGGGTAATCCTGGAGTGCCTGCCCTCCCTCGGAGTCTTCAGCTCCGCCTTGACGCTGAACCTGTACGTGTCGCGCAGCTCCCTGTTCAGGTACACATGCGTTAGAATGTCTCCCGTTTTGAGGTTTATCTTGAAGTCCCTTGTGGAGCCTTCCAGTATGGTGAACGTTAGGTTCTGTCTCGTTTTGAAAATGCTTCTGAGGTTTCCGACCAATGAAAGGATTGGTTGGTTCTCCAAGATGAACATGTGTTTTGTTTGATGGGATTTGTGAAAGTGAACTTTGTAGGTTTGCTCGATGTAGATGTAACTCAAGCTGGAAGTTTCAAAGTATGGGTCTTCTCGGTTCCTTGCGATGAGTTCACAACGGAACAGAATGGAACTGAACTGGCGACAGTCGCCTGCGTCCGATAAGTCCATGGAGATTACCCCACGAGAAGAACTCACCTTGATGTGTTTCTGAAGCTTCATGAGGTCTCCCCTACCGTGGTCACTGGTCTCAATGCCCGAACATTCCCTGATTGTGTAGCCTACCTTGCTGTTTGCATCTTTGTCTCGGTCTCTGGCGTGTACTCTTCCAACTTCGAACGACTTGCACAGATTGTTGGTGTGGATGGTGAAGGGGTAGATGGAATGTTCGAAGGAGGGTGGGTTGTCGTTAAGGTCAGAGAGGCTGATGACTAGGCGGACCGAGGAGGACAAGGATGGAACTCCGTTGTCGATGCATGATACCTCGATGAAGTGACACTCACCACTCTCCCGGTCGAACAATTTACTCTCGAAGACGGCTTCACTGAAGAAGTCGCATGAATAACACACCTGGTACAGATTTTCTGAGATCTGCAGCAACTGGATGTGGTCGTCGGACCTGTTGGATACCTCGCAAAAGACGAAATTGTCATCGTCTTTATCCAAGTCAGCCACCGTAAGGTTGAAGTACCTCGTAGCGTTTGTGACCTTTTGCCGGGATTGATTTTCTGGAAGGATTTCCATCAGTTCGGTGTGGAAGACCTTCTGTTGTTTGTTGAAGGGATACTTTTGTAGGCAACTTTCATCTTTGATCTCAAGGTCAGGAAGGTTGATATATATGGTTGGGACATTGTCATTGAGGTTGGCTATGTTGATTGTGACGTTGGTGGGAAGAGACGTCAGTTGGCCGGCGTCTTGAGCCACCACTTGCAAGATAACACTCGGTCCCAACCGCTCGTAGTCTAGCTTTTTTATGCTTTTTATTGTGCCGTCTTTTTCATTCATCTTGAACCACTGACCGTACAATCTGTTGGTGCTTTCTGTGAAATAATAAGACAAGTTTCCTCCGTCGTTCAAGTCCAAGTCCTGCGCCTCTACTTTGATGATGTCGTTTGATAGAGGGGAATTTTCTATTATAGGCTCGCTGAAGTAGGATGAACGGAAAGATGGATGGTTGTCGTTGATGTCTATGACGTGAACTTCTGAATTTTGATTATTGAGAGTTACAATTTTATTTTGTTTTTGTGAATATGAAAAATTGGTTTTTTAATAAATCGGAAAAATAGCGTTTTAAACTCGTAAATTTAGGCGCCTCAGTGTCTGCCACATCAAAGTTATTTTTATGTTTTACTGAAACTATTAAGAAAGTATTACAAACCGATGTTAATGGAGCTGCTCTTAGGAGGGTCTCCCTTGTCGACAGCAGTAAGGACGAGTCGATGAAAGTCCTTGGCCTCACGGTCGAGGGGTGAGTTCAAGACCATCTTTGGCTTGTTCGCCAGTTCTTCTTGAGGCTCTGAAGGCTCTTCGAACAATGAGAACTGCGGAGAGCCAGTGAGAGTGTAACGAAGAATGTTGAAGAAAGGACCATCCAAGTCCGAAGCAGCTGGAAGCTCTATGGCAGACAGTGGATCATGGTCCTCTGTGAGGTTGAGGACCAGGCGGTGTGGCTGGAACTTGGGCGGGTGGTCGTTCACGTCGTGGACGGTCAACTTCAACTTTAAAATATCAAACAGCTCAGAGTTCTTTTTGATCCACAAGTCCAAAACGACCTCACAAACTTCCACTAAAGGTTGGCATACTTTCTCTCTGTTTATGGCAACGTGAGATTTCAAGGTATTGTCTTCCATGTAGAAGAGTAGGGAACTTTCCCTCAGAACGATTTCAACGTCAGGGCTCTCATTAATCACTTCATCACTCAAGTCCAAAGTGAGTTTTTGTTCCTCTTCAACAGAGTACTCCAGGGTCTTGTACTTTTTGGGCACTGTCTTAGCCTCGTGACACCAGGGCACCAGAACCGTCAAAACCAACGTCACCAACAACATCGCTCCGTTTCTCTAAAGAGTAGATGGAATCGAAGATCGCTTGCGACTTGTATATATGCCTGCCGCTGACGATTTACACGTTTCACGCATATTTATGACATACACAACGATTCTCAAAATGCAAGTTCTGTTTACTCTACAAATAAAGTTAAAGCGATGCGGCTATATAAACCTTCAGTCAGCCTTCTTGATCCCTTGAAAGTTTAAGGTTTGACACATCAGTCCACATTAGAGCAGAGCTGCAACGTATTGCGGAGAGGTGATATCAGACGCCTGCACTGGACTGAGTGGCAATATATTCGAATAAAAAGCTCCCAGGCACAAGTGGTGGATCGTGCGTGTGTAATTGGAGGATTGTTTTCGTTTGCCTGGACAAACAAACACGCTCGTCTGACTTATGGTGCTGGCCATATAGGCGATTGTTTTTCCGCACACGTCCGTTTCACCTACAAACGCACACGCACACACACACACACACACACACACACACACACACACACACACACACACACACACACACACACACACACACACACACACACACACACACACAAAACACACACACACAAGGACCATGTGCGCGCGATCACAAACACATTTGCTTCATCGTCATGCACACAACTTCATCGTCATGCACACAGCGATTTGCCTCGTGTGCATCAGTTTGTGGATAAACAACGTTAGAGTGTGTTAAGGAAGAAGGTGTGTGCAACAACACGATTCAGCTGTCAACAACAACTACAACGTCAGCAAACGTACGGACACTGAAAAGCTCCAAATTGAGTTTCCAACGTTCGTAATGTATTCGATTCAATTCATGACAACACGCAAACGCACGCACGTGCACGCACACACGCGCACACACGCACACAAACACACACGTTCACACACACGTCACACACACAAGTGCACACACACGCACATGCGCACACACACAATCGGAAATTCATGGATATGGCTGTGTAGGCTCAGGACCTAATTTGCTTTGATAACAAAATAAGTGGGTTTGATCAATCGGATAAATGGGCCGTTCGGGCAGTCTGAAAACACAATAAAGATTAATTGTCGAAGGACCTTCGTGTCCAGCTAGACTTGAGTTTATTGAATGGTGCAGCCTCTTTGCAACCCCATCATCTCATCACCATTCCTCCATCACCTCCAATCGCATACCATTGTAAAGCAAGATACTTTTTTTTTCGTTCAAAAACAACGCTTAAGCCCGTGCTCTCGCATGCATACGCATGCAGACAAGCACGCAAACAAGCACGCAAACAAGCACGCAAACAAGCACGCAAACAAGCACGCAAACAAGCACGCGAACAAGCACTCAAACACACGCGAACACGCACACACACACTCATCCATACAGACGGTCAAACGGACAAAGCCTTGAACCGACGGAGTAAATTGCCACAACGCTGAAAGTCAATAGAAGAATTTAACACTGATGCTCCATTATACGATAATGTTTAATGCTGACGTGGGCAAGATCATTATCTTGTAATTTATACGTTCATCACTTTTATGTTTCTTTGCCACTCATCAACTTTTTTTCGAGTTTTTTCGTTATTTTATTTCTTCATATCCTTGGCTACTACACTTATTTAACCGTTTATTTATACGTGAGTGTACACAACAACCAAACCAAACCGCCTTTGTTCATTCCGTGTCTTCTTGATGCTCAGCCGAATCAACCAACCTATACAACCACGCTTGCGACCGCGTGTTAAAGAGCCTGAAGAAGGTAGTAATTTTGAAATTAATTTATTTGCCTCAAGACAGTCTTAAGCATCTCAGTGGGGTTGTTATGCCTGGTGGGCGAGGTGAGAACATCATAGTTTATAGTATGTCAAGAGATTATGTCTGTTACCTTGTTCCCTTCATGCTCACAAATGATGGTACGTGGACGAGAGTGAAAGTGGAAGGCCATCTTAGAAAGATATTTATTGGAAAACTGAAGGGGGTTGGAAAATCAAGTTGTTGCAATGATAATCTAGAGGTGAGGAAGATAGAAGATTTGAAAAAAATAAATTTTATGTAAGAAAAACAAACGAAAAAAAGATTATTTCATACGGTTATATGAATTTCTTTGAATTATTCGAAAAAAACTGTTTAGAAATGTTGATTACTTAAAAAAATGCAAAAAAACATTTTTTTTTAAATAAAAAGTTAAAATATTAATATCAATTTTTTTCGAAACTGTTTTATTGAGAAAAAACAGAATGAAAGAATGCCTAATTTGCTGGAAATGTATATATTAAAGAGACTAATATTGTAACGATACTATATAAGAATATAAATTAGAAGAATAATTATGTTGAAATTTAAAAAAAACTAAACTTAATAGAGGATTGACTATTAAAAAAATGACTAATGAGTCTGTGAGAGCAGCTGCGATAGTTAAGGGAAAGAATTTGGGTAGTTGTTTTATAGCCTTTATGTGGAAATTTGACGTTTGAATGGAGCGCGAGATGAGGTGACTAAAGTTGAGATAAGAGTCGAGATTGACACATAGATGTATGATTTTCAAAGGGGTCATGAGAGTAATGCTAGCTGGGGTGATAAAACTATGAAAGTTAGACTTGAAAAGCAGGGCAGGAAGGCTAACAAAAATATGTTCGCTTTTGCTGGGGTTTAGCTTCAAATGGTTCCAGAAAAAGCACTTGATTAGAAGGGAAAGACAGTCGGACATCGTGTCGAAACTGGGGTTGGGGTCATCATAGCGAACTTCAATGAATGTATCATCAACAAACTGATAGAAGGACAAGCCATGCTGCAGGATGACTGCTGACAGGATACGTGTAAAGAGAGGAAACTACTGGACCAAAAACTGACCTTTGGGGAACGCCAGCACTAAAAGAGGTGGGAGCAGAGAGAAAGTTGCCCGTTTTGACGAACTGTTTGCTTTCAGATAGGTAGGAACTGAGCCGAGAGAAAGCAAGATTAGAAAAATTGAAGTAATCTTTTAGCCGGTGTCAATGAGAATGTCATGGCCAATAGTGTCTAAGGCACCAAATAGATCCAGAGTAACCAATGCGACAGCGTGGCCCGGGCACATATTTCACGAAGACCCTTTGTGCTATGCAAGAGTGTTGTCTCAGTTGAGTGGTCTTTGCAATGATCAGACTGGTAAAGGTTGAAATTGATAGAAAAGTGCGTGGTCTGGTTCTTAAAAGAACGAGTCTTGCCATGATCTTGGAATAGAGGTAAGGTTAGCAATGAGACGATATTTGGAAGGTTGAAAGGGGTCGAGATTGTTCTTTTTCAATAGAAAAAAAACTTTTGCTGTTTTTAATGAATTAGGAAAGGTGGTCTGTGAAAACGAGAGGTTAGATAGTTTCAAATAATTGGAGAAAAAAGAGAAAAAGCGTTTCATCAAGAAAGTAGGAGTCAAGTCAAGAAGGTAAGATTTTTTTGAAAGAGAATGAATAAACCTGCCTGTTTTATTTAAAGTGGCTGTTGAAAATTATGAAAGTCGTGGATGGCTGTTGTCAAATGGTGGAGTGGTATATTGAAAAGTTGAAACTGGGCGTGATCTGTGGGTGAGGTTTACTTTGTTTATAAAGAAAGTGTTGAAAGATTCAACAAGATTTAGGATTTCGAAAATGGAGCAAAAGGGAAGAAAAGTTTTGCGGTTCAAAAACCTATGAAACTACTAATACATTGATAATTCATTTATTCGCCTCAATAATCAACTTTGCCCTTAAGTTTCACTTTATATTTCTTGTAACAGGCTATTGACAGTTTTTTTGACATTCAGTTTTTGTAAATTTAATTTTTTTCCATGTCTGCCAACATTTCCAGCGTTTTTTGGATTTTATTTAATAAAGACTGAAATAAAAATTGTTGTATCACAGAATACTTGTAACTGATATCAGTTTTATGTTTAAAATTCAAGCTACTCCATAAAACTGTGTTTCGTAAACTGGAAAACAAAAGTTAAGGTTGTTGAATGATGAAACGCAAGCGATTCATTAAGTAGTAATTGTATTGAGTATTGAAAAGTTAATGAACAATGTTTTTGATCACTCGCTAGAGGGAGACATTCATTAATGTTTGGAGTGCATGGATGCTATGGAAAAGATATTCAAGCTTGTAGAAGTCGAATGTTTTTGAAGATTTGAAAAAAACAAATGAAAATTCATACAAACTTTGGAAAAAACGCAAAACAAATTTTCTAGAAGTCTACAGCCACAATGTTTAAGGCTATGTTGAAGGGTAGACCTTATGTCTGAAATCATTTCTTTTTGTTTATTTTATCCAATTAATCATGAGAAAATTGAAAAGGTTTTCTATATTATAAATTTGCAAAACTTGTCTGAAAGCACTACAACTCTCGGTGATGGAGTCGCCATAATGAAACACAAATCGGATCCATTAATCTTGACCAGTTTTTGAGGCTGCGAACGTTTCAAGCAGCACTAAAAAAATTCCGATGAGATGATATAAGAGTACCACGCAAGAACAATATGGTTGCATAAATGGTGCTTGGATGGTTGCATGGCTGGTTGCATAGATGGTTGCATGGATGGTTGCATAGATGGTTTCATGGATGGTTGCATGAATGGTTGCAGGTATGGTTGCATGGATGGTTGCATAGATGGTTGCATGGATGGTTGCCTGGATGGTTGCAGGTATGGTTGCATGGATGGTTGCATAGATGGTTGCATGGATGGTTGCATGGATACTTGCATGGATGGTTGCCTGGATGGTTGCAGGTATGGTTGCATGGATGGTTGCGTGGATAGTTGCATGGATGGTTGCATGGATGGTTGCATGGATGGTTGCATAAATGGTTGCATAGATGGTTGCATGGATGGTTGCATGGATGGTCGCATGGATGGTTGCATGAATGGTTGCATGAATGGTTGCATGGATGGTTGCATGGATGGTTGCACGGATGGTTGCATGGATGGTTGCATGGATGGTTGCATGGGTGGTTGCGTGGATGGTTGCATGGATGGTTGCATGGATGGTTGCATGGATGGTTGCATGGATGATTGCATGGATGGTTGCATGGATGGTTACAGGGATGGTTGTATGGATGGTTGCATGGATGGTTGCATGGATGGTTGCATGGATGGTTGCCTGGATGGTTGCATGGATGGTTGCATGGATAGTTGCATGGATGGTTGCATGGATGGTTGCATGGATGGTTGCATGAATGGTTGCATAGATGGTTGTATGGATGGTTGCATGGATGGTTGCATGGATGGTTGCATGGATGGTTGCATGGATGGTTACAGGGATGGTTGTATGGATGGTTGCATGGATGGTTGCATGGATGGTTGCATGGATGGTTGCATGGGTGGTTGCATGGATGGTTGCATAGATGGTTGCATGGATGGTTGCATGCATGGTTGCATGGATGGTTGCATGCATGGTTGCATGACATCAACGTCACTAATGCATTCACGCTTGATGTCAGCTTGCATTCGAAAAATGTTGTTTTAAGCTCTGAAACTGACTAAATTTGCTTTGATTAAATTATATAAAGTCCACAAAAGCCTCCTATTGAAATGGAAAATAAAAAATAAAGTTTGATAGCTAATTAATCATCAATTTGAAAAAAATCCAAAAAATGAACTTGGATGGAATAAAATAGGGGTAAAGTTATGGTGCTTGTGGTGTTGTCTCAATGGGTGGAATTAATGGGTATTTAGGAGGGTTATTAGCATTAGCGGAATTAATGGAGTCGTTACGCCGAAGCGAGCACGAAGATTTGAGAGCTTTTCAGAAGCAATGAGGAGAATAGTAGAACAAAATGTGTGATTATTTGGTATGAAAGCAAACTCGAAAAAGTCAAAATTGAAAACAAAACCGAGAAAATAGGGTGGAGAAGAAAAAAACAAACGGGGAAATATGAATAGATCAGTAAGGAATAAAAAGAAGAAATAATAATAAGCTTAAAAGCTGATTTCGTATTCAATCTCTGCCTCCCTTGAGGCCCTACGAAGAAAAAGATGGTGTTGGTGGTGATGATGATGATGATGGTGGTGATGATGATGATGATGATGATGATGATGATGATGATGGTGGTGGTGGTGATGATGATGATGATGATGATGATGATGATGATGATGATGATGGTGGTGGTGGTGGTGGTGATGATGATGATGATGATGATGATGATGATGATGATGATGATCATCATCATCATCATCATCATCATCATCATCATCATCATCATCATCATCATCATCATCATCATCATCATCATCATCATCATCATCATCATCATCATCATCATCATCTTCACCACCACCACCACCACCACCACCATCATCATCATCATCACCACCACCACCACAACCATCATCATCATCATCATCATCATCATCATCATCATCATCATCATCATCATCATCATCATCATCATCATCATCATCATCATCATCACCACCACCACAACCATCATCATCATCATCATCATCATCATCATCATCATCATCATCATCATCATCATCATCATCATCATCATCATCATCATCATCATCATCATCATCATCATCATCATCATCATCATCATCATCATCATCATCATCATCATCATCATCATCATCATCATCATCATCATCATCATCATCATCATCATCATCATCATCATCATCATCATCATCATCATCATCATCATCATCATCATCATCATCATCATCATCATCATCATCATCATCATCATCATCATCATCATCATCATCATCATCATCATCATCATCATCATCATCATCATCATCATCATCATCATCATCATCATCATCATCATCATCATCATCATCATCATCATCATCATCATCATCATCATCATCATCATTATCATCATCATCATCATCATCATCATCATCATCATCATCATCATCATCATCATCATCATCATCATCATCATCATCATCATCATCATCATCATCATCATCATCATCATTATCATCATCATCATCATCATCATCATCATCATCATCATCATCATCATCAGCATCATCATGGTGGTGATGATGATATTGGTTGTGCTGAGGGTGGTGATGATGATGGTGATTGTGCTGATGGTGGTGATGATGATGGTGATTGTGCTGATGGTGGTGATGATGATGGTGATTGTGCTGATGGTGGTGATGATGATGACGAAGAAGATGTTGAAGATGTTGCGGGTGAAGATATTTTTGTATGATGGACGATGGAATGGAGATATTGAAGGAACGGTGCAGGTGTGCAAGGAAGAAAGATAATAAAAGTAACGTTGGCTCTTGAGAGAAAAAAGATGAGAAAAAATGGAAAAAAAACAAAGAGCTTGTTAAAAATTGGAATTAAAAAAAGAGGAAAGTGAAAAGCAGAAGTTTTAATGGAAACTGGACTTTCAAAAGACAAGGGGGGAGCACATGGAGCTGATGAAGCTGTTGAAGAGAGAAAGAAGAAGGATAAAGTGGAGTGGCATGGAGAAAAAGGTAAAATGGAATGGAAAAGAAGGAGTGGAAGAGAGAGAGAGAGAGAGGGGAGTGGAAAAAGTAGAGAAGGTGGAAGGGAACTCTGTTCTCAGAGCACCACTACCTTTTCTTTGTAACCTCCCTCAATTTCCTTTTGTTTTGAAACGTTATAAAAACTCACTTTATTTTTTTTTTCTCGTTTCTTATTTTTTATCCTCCCTTTTTGTTCATTCGGCCCTTTAAGTCTGGGATGCACTGCATCCACCCAGGAGAAATTGCCATCTTTTATGGCCGCCTTGTTTCCATAACACCATTCGAAAGCAGTAAAAAATTAATCAGAAAAATAATGTCATTCTTTCGAGATCATTCGAAATTTTAAAAATTCAAAAAAAATTATTCTTAATTTCAAAGTAAAACTACTCGTGGTCAACGAATAAACGCTGAAAAGGTTCAGAAACCATGGAATATATCAAAAAACAGTCGTTTCTGATTTAAAAGAGCTGAAAGAAGGCCGGTTGGACTTAGGAGGCAAATAACGTAGGCGAGCTGCCAATGATATAGCTACAACCGCCCTACCACTCCTACCCCCTCCCTCGACATACGCTACCGCTATAAAGAAAGCGCAAGCGTGGTAGAGCTATTCCGTTTTGATTTTTCTGGCGTAATTGATATTGTAAAAAAAGTTTTGAAAAATATTTCAATAAAATAATAAAACTCCCCAAACTTCTCAGTCGACCGTCGTTCTCGAAAGTGACGTCGATAAATTCATCATCAAAGGCTGCATAAGGTTCCGACGGGAGTGACTCGAGGTGTTAACAAGAGGTCTACACACACGTCAAACGTCCCAGCCTTCACACACCGCAACGTCTCAACCTATCCACCTTCTGTCATGCCCCGTCACATTTCCATGCTCCTTCTGCTCCTCCTCGCCACTTTGCCAGCATTCGTGAGCCGTGGTGATTTGTGGTTTTTCATTACTTTTGTTTGGGAAGAGGGGGTAGAAAAAACACAAGAGAGAATATCAATTAGGTGTTTAGATTTAGCGTCGTTGTCGATGAGTTTGAAGTTTAAGAAGAGATTTACTTTTCAACCTTCATCGGGATTTTTCCAATTTTAGAATAAATTGAAATTGAGTGAAATAGCATCAAATCTGTGGATCATTACAATGAAGTTAATAAGAAAATTCTTTCCACGATTTGAACCCTCGCTAGCTTTTTAAGTGTGAATAAAATTCATTATAGCTCCATTGAATTTGCGTCGAAAAATATTATTCTATGGAAAATTCATTTTTTTCACAAGGAACACAAGGAAATTTTTCAACTTTTAAATTCAATAAAAATAAAAATTCAATTCCAACTTTGATGGTTTGAAAAATGATTTTTAGTGAAAAGAATTTCATAAGGTTTTCATCTTTTTAGATTATAATTATATTGTGACATGTGCAAGTGAGTGGCTGACAGCAAGGCAAACGGACAACACAGGTTGCCTCTTCACACAACAAATTGGCCATTTTTTTTCTACATAATATGAATTATTTTTTTAATTAAACTTTTTTCAACTTTTAAATGTAAAACTTTTTTTAACTATTTTAATCTTTCAAACTTGGCGCCAAATAAATTTAGGATTTGCTCTAGAAATTTTTTTCTCGCCACCACATTATTTTATGGATCTTAAGGCCTTTCTGATCTTTCTTTTTGATCTTAAGACCAATACTGATTGTCGTGGGAACGCAGTACTGAAGATTAAGACGTAAACATTTGTGACGATCCAAACTATTCACAAACATAATATTTTATTAACCGAAATAATCGCTTAACATTTATTCCGTCTTTCCATTCATCCTTCGCATGCACGCTTCCTCCGACGAGACCACTCATTCGTGCATTAGAGATTGTAAGGAGCGTGGTGAATACAAGAATTTATCTTTTAGCATACATTCATTCGCCTCTTTACTAACCCCTCGCGAGTTTTTATATTTTCGCTATTTTCGGTGATTCATCATTATTTCCTTTTTATTGAATAATCCATGCGAGCAGCTATCTTATACCCCCGAATGTGATTTATAATGGTTACTCTAATACGACACCTCGTTTATAAACTTTAAGTATTTACCACTTTTGAATTTATAATAAAATTAATTCTTCACTTCGGTTTTTATAACGTCGAATAATTGCCTTTATTATTTTTAAATTCATTTTTTGATTGCAATTTTATTTCCATTATACTCTCATGACTATTTCATTTCAATTTATACGAATTTGTATCAGGCGCTATTTAATTACCTCTTCGCTGCATCAATCATTTAGTCTCATGCGTTATTTTCTGACCATAAGTTCAAAAATACATTCAAGAATATGTAGAATCCTCTTGCCAAGAGTAGGAAGCTATTTTGTATTCGTTCTAAGAAAGGAGAGAAGAATAGTGGAAATACAATTAAGAAAACCACCAGTTTTTATGCACAAAAACAAACTGAAAAAATAAATTGAAAAAAAAACTGAAAGTTCACGCTGGAAATAGCATTGCTTGCGGAGGAATTATAAGCGACTTACAAGCAATGAATGGATGAAGCCATCATAGGCAAGGCATCTGCGTTTTGCAGATAACCCCACTGACCCGCAAGTGCTCACTCTTGCGCCCTCGAAGATTGATGCTGGACAATTGCGAAGAGAGGCAGTTGCTTGCAGGGTTGTTCGAGGCGAGTTCAAGGTTTTCGAAGCTACCAAGGAAGCCATTAGGTCATTATGAATGATGTTTCAGTTTTCTACGTCGTATCTTATTCACAGGCCATTGGCGAAAAGTTCTGTTGGCAATACTGAATCATTAGGATAAGGATTTGGTCGATTCGGGGTATTGTTATAGCCTGCATTTGGAAGTAATTCAAGCGTTGCAGGCGACAATATAAATGCAAATTCAGTCGAAATACGCGCGAGTGCCTTTATTTGATCTATAAATTGATTACCTGGCCATAATGCTTCTAATATATTAATAAGGATATTTCTCATGACACCCTCTACAAAAGGATTGGTCGCCGTACGAAGGAAGGAAATGATAATATTTTTATTTCATCTTGTGGTTATTAATCTCATACGGTCATAAAAAGATGAAAGGTTCTTAAAGCAAAAAAAGACAAACATAGCGGCAGTCTGGTGGGTGGTTGCTTTGGTTGTTGAAACAATTATACGCCTTCGCAAGGGTCGATGCCAAGTTATGTAAATAACTTGAGCTGAAACTGAAATTGAAAAAAAAACAGCCACTTGAGATAAAAACTGACATTGTGCGTGTGTGGTTGAGTGCTCGGACGACCCGACGAGAGAGTGGTAGGCTAAGAGAGGTTAAGTTGGTGAGAAAGACATTAGCTCCTGGCTTGGAGTTCACTTGAGGGGCAAGGTCATCAGAAAGGTTTACAACATCGTTTGCGAATACATAAAAAGGGCAGAAATTAAAGCTTGGACTGAAAAAAAAGCAGAAATGTTTGAAATTAAAGTAGTTTTTTAAATTGAAAAAGTGGTCGTTCTAATTTTATTATTCATGAAACATAAAATAAATTTGCTTTGTAACTTGAACGTCAAACTGCACAGGAGAGTGCGCAGCTGAGCACCAACGTGGTGAGAAGCTACCACGAAGAAGTGGTGTCCAGTGGACTTAACCAGCAAGATAACTTTGGTTACTTGTTGCTTAATGGAGAAGAAGAAACAGTCGAAAAAAACGAAAACGAAAATGAAAAAAAAGAAGGACAAGAAAAAGAAGAAGAAGAAAAAAATGAAGAAAATGAAGAAAAAGAAAACGATGAGATTTATGAGGGTGGAAGGGATGGATGGGGCCTAGAAAGGTGGGCTGATAGCGACTACGAAGGCAGCTATGCGGGGAGTTACGAGGAGTACAAGGACAGCGGCTATAACGTCCACAACGACGCAGTGGAGGTGTGCAGTCCAGAACATACCCCCCTTCTGAGCCTGCTCTATGCCCATGAAGAGTCAGAGTGCTTCAGACTCTCCACGGCCTGGGACCTTTACCTCCACAACATCAACGTCGTGTTAGTTTATGCCACTACAATACAATTCGTATTTGTATTGTATTAGTTGTTGAAACTTTGATTTGCTATAAGCATTAAAAATATAATTTATAAAATACGCTTATTAGGAATTTTTTTATAAATTTTCTCATATAATTCAGAATAATTTATTATTGTTGACAGACAATATAATTATTTCAATTTAATCATTATAATGGCTGTTTATCATCGTTATCAGAATAGGCGACTCTGACGATATGAAAAGATTCCACTTTGTCTTCGAACCACAACAAATATTTTTTGAACAAAAACAAGCAGATGATGATGATGAGGAGGAGGAGGAGGAGGAAGAGGAGGAGGGAGAGGAGGAGGAGGAGGAAGAGAAGAAGGAGGAAGAGGAGAGGAAGGAGATGGAGGACGAGGATGAAGAGAGAAAAAAAGAGAAAGAGGGAGGAAAGAAGAGAAAGCACCGAAATGATAGTGATGATGCCGACGGTGGTGACGACAGAACAAATAAAGAAGAAAGAGACGATAAAGAAGGCGAAGAAATAAATAGGAAAATAAGTGAGGATGAAAATGGAGATGAGGAGGACGACAACGACGATGAGAAAGATGGTGTAACGATAATGATGGAAGTGAGTGAGAATCTGCTTCGCTTGGTGAACAAGACGCATTCGTGGACCTTATACAACAAATCACCCGAGGCGCTCTCCAACAGCAGCAACTTCGACGTAACACCAACCTTCAGCGACAAAATAGAAATAAGCGGCGTTCGTGAAATCCCAGACCAGTTCGACAACACCCACAAAATATTTCAAGGAGTTTTGCAACCAGGCTACTATGGCAACAACATTTGGAAGAACTACCATCCCCCACACCACTCCAACACGCCCGAGGCAGCTGACGAGGTGTCGGTGGACTACTCGAAGAGGCAGAAAATCATCAACCTGGTTCTGATCCTCGCCACGGTGTCTGCCGTCATTCTGCTCGTCAGCATGGTAGGCATCTTGTGCCTCAAGGGACCTTCTTGTCAAGACGTCTGCTACCGAGAGCAGTCAAGGTCTACCAATTTCAGCGATGATCTGGCTGTGCACAAAAACCTGATCACCAGACACGAAGAAGTGGCGCTTAGGAGAGATCCACTAGAGCAGAACCAGACGGAGCCACGAAGCATCTACGCTGAAGAAGGAAATTCAGCAGATGAAACCAAAATGTACTCTCAACAAGTTAGGTTAGCCGAGAAAAAGACCTCTATACGCACCAATGTTACCAAGAAAGACATACTAGAGTGGTACATATGAACGCACGAGCTGAATTATTTTCTTTATAAAAAATACTAAATACTTTTAGTTCCAATAAATTAATAGGGTTTAAAAAAACCATGTTTTTATATCATTCGTTCGAATTTAATCGGACACGCAAGGTCTAAGGAGAGTGATTGGTGTCCTTACAAACGTTTGGTGTATCCCAATGCGTACCGGCTTCTTAATCAAAGTCCTTGCTACGAATTTTAAACAGTGTCGAACACATTAAAAGTGTACTAAAAAGCGTCAAATTATGCTCATACCTTATTGCTTTTGTACAATGTCATCCGGGTGACCATCTTTGAAATTTTAATTTAAATAAAAACACAAAAAGGGTTAATTCTTCAAGCATTATAATTCATAAAACTTTACCAAAAGAAAATATATCACCCCAAAAACTTTGAATTCAAATAGCAGCAGTCATTTTATAAAAAAAATTGAATTTTCAGTTTTACTTTCTTTTCAACATTATAAATTTTAATTTCACAAATAGAATGCGTATAACTTAGTATTCATTTTAAAGTGATTATCTTCAACTATTAAGTCAATCATAGGAAAAGTCTTCTTTCATGGCTTGACACTTGAGCTGCAATTGGGCTATTTCATGGAGGCATGCATGGATCTTGGCCAACATTCTTTCACCCCTTTGAAGTTGAAAAATAACAAAAGATAGGAATTGAAGTTTAATAACTGTTGTGAGTCTGAAGCTATTTCTAGAAACCTTCGAAATAAACAGACTAAATGATGAGAAACCATGGAACGATAAAAATGGTATATCAAATTTTTTCAAAGACCTTTCAACTGCTCTTTCCAATTGTCTGGCCGCATCTTGATTTTCTGCTTCAAGTCGTCTTAAAGAAGCAACCTAAAAACTCAAATTTAGGTTTACAAAAATGTATACATACTTGTGTGATAAATAGAAGAAACTACTGAGAATAATAAACTCACTTGTAGTTCGGGAGAGGACTCTTCATTTGGTAATGACTCAACTAAAATATCAATATCTTTAGCGGTTCTTGCAATCATTTGTGCAAAAAGAAGAGCATCATCATCATTAGAAGGATAGTCAGGTTTGGAAGACGATCGTTCAAAGCCAGGGAAAGTACCTGGAGGCGCTTTTTGTTGAAGCACTCCTACAGCATTGCAAAAATGATCAGCCAAAAGATTGGCTGCTTCCTGCAACTGGGTAAGCCTATCCGTCATTTCGATGTTCTATCTACGAAACTACGCAGCGATCCACAGAAAAATGAGTAAAAGCAAAGTAGTGTAAAATAATAAAAATAAAATTATTATTTATATTTATATTTTTATATTTTAAAAAATCATTGAAATGTTTAATAGCGTATAAAAATATTGATCAAAAATACAACTATTAGAAATAAAATAATAGAGAAGACTTTGGTTAGCAGCGTGACTAACGCCTGTGTTTGCTCTTGGCCTCTATGGTTTCTCTACTTTCTAATCTAATCTAATCTGATTAAATCTTTTATATAGCGCTGATTCTATACTGTTCTAAAACGCTCTGCTACGAACTTTTTAAACAACAAAGTTTCAAGGGCTTTACGAAATTAAAGTAGAGAAATAATAGGGGTGAGATTGGGGGGAAGAGTTCCATAGAGGGGCGCACAGAAAGAAAGTGCAGATTAAGCATAAATAGTATTAGAAGGTACACTAAAAAAATAAGAATAAGTAGAAGATCTCAGTCCCTTATCCCTTACAAGGCATTCTAAAAGGTCAGCTAAGTAGATAGGTGAGAAGGTGTAGCATGGTCTCTGGGAGTCCAAAGTATAAAGAGTTACAAAAGTCAAAGCGGGACAAAATAAGCAAAAAGACTAGTAGTTTGAGGATTGGATTGTCTAGGAAAAGTTTCAGTTGCTTGATACAGCGAAGATGAAAATAAGATGATTTAGCTACAGACTGTATTTGTAGTATAGAAGAAAGTGAAGAGTCAAAGATGAAACCTAAACTATAAATGGGGAAAGACAAGTAGAGAGAAAGGTTGAATGAGATATTCATTGAGGGAAGAGATTCGATAAGGCTTGCTAAAATATATAAGATTAATGTTCGAGGGATTAAGTTTGAGGAACATAGAATCACTCCAAAAGATTATTTTACCAATGCAAGAAGAAATTCTAGAAATAATCGAAAATAATTCATATTTAGGAAGTGAAGTAAAGATTTAAGAGTCATCAGCATAAAGTTGATTCTGAAGAAAAAATGATGAAATAATTCTTGGGACTTCAAAAGTATAAAGAATGAAAGAAGAGGACTAAGAACAGAACGCTGAAGAACACCAAATGGAAAAGAGCAAGGCTTAGAATGAGAGTTGTTTATAAAAAGCACAGAACTCCTGTTGGAGAGATAGGGAGATATCCATTTAAGACAAAAGCCAGAAATTCCAAAAGAGGTTTCAAGTTGCTGAATTAGCAAGAAGTGGTCGACAGTGTCAAAAGCAAAAGAAAAATCAAAGAAAAGATAAAGGGAGATATTGCCCTTGTCACAAGAAAGTAAAAGATCGTTATATATTTTCAAAAGTTAAGTTTCAGTACTGTGAAAAGAACGAAAACCAGACTGAGTAGAATGGAGCAGCTTGTGAGCCTTAAAAAAAGGGAGAAGCTGAAAATGAACAACCTTTTCCAGAACTTTAGAAAAAAAAGAGAGATTAGATAGCCTATAGTTTGTTGGTAGAGAAGGATCTAGAGATAGTTTTTTTTAATTATTGGTATAATAACAGATTTTTAAGGTAGAAAGAAAAATTGCTGTAGTTAAAGATAAATTAATTAGCTCGAAAATTATTGAATATAAAAAGGGAAAAATTTCTTTAAAAATATAAGTTGGTATAAGGTCGAAAAGATGTGCAAAAAGACGTTGAATTGATTATAGTAGTTAATTCATAGAGGGTTATTGGGGAAAAGTTATTAAGAGAAGTATCACAGAGTTTTGTGAAAATAGAATAAGAAATTATCTAGAAGGAAGAATTTTGTTAGACATGGTGTCTTGGAAAATTTGTGGAGAAAAAGGAGGAAGTGGAGAATTTTTATACAATAATCTAGAAAGAGAGCCCCATTTAGACTTGGGAGGTGAAGCAGATTTTATAGAATCAATGAGATAAGAAGAATGTTTGGAGAAAAGAAGACTTCTATAGGATGATAACTCTTTATGCCAAGAGTTCCGTGAGTTTGTAAAACGAGCTGCCCGGTAGGGTCTTTCAAGCTTCCGGACAGCCCTTTTGGCAGAAAGAATTGGCCATCAAACTAAGGAGCCTTAGATGAAAAAAGGCGAAAAGAGGAAGTCTTTGTAGGGAGAGCAGCATCAAGACTTTCAAGGAGAGAATTATTGAAGGCTGTTAGAAAAAGATTGGAGTCAGAGAAAAAAGAAGATCAGAAGAAGACTGACAGAAAAAATTATGAAGGAATCTTTATTACATTTTACAATACAATACAAAAACAAATATTATTATAGTGGCATTAACCCCGTAGAGTTTCGAGGCCACTCAAAAACGTCTATTATTAAAAATATTGTGAAAAATTAAAAATTAAAAAAAATTTTGACCAAAGCCTTTTATTAATCTCAAAGTGGGAGATTGGAAAAGATGGAATAGTGAATGAGGAATTAACAAAAGAGTGGTCAGAAAAGGTAACAGATTCAGCAGAGATGGATGGTTTAGTGAAAGAAGAAGAGATTATATAATCAAGTGGGTTCCTAGCAGTGTGTGTTGGAAAATGAGCATGTTGTGTAAGATTAAAAAGATCAAAAATATTATCTAGTTTTAAAGGATAAAGATTCAATTTATTATTATGAATAATGTTAAAAAAACCCAAAGTAAAAATGGGGAGGAATGCATATAAGACTCTCAGTTAAAACTGAAAACTCTTCAAGGAAAAGTGGGAGGGAGGAAGTAGGAGGCCTATAATTAGTGCTATAACAAAATTGAAATTAAAAGGAGATTTGAATGATGAAAATAGACATTCAAATGTAAGGTAAGAGGGATAATGAATGTTAGAAGCAGAAAATGTAGATTTATAGAACAAAGAAATGCCACCATAGGAGGAGAAGAAAAAGGTTTTGTAGGAGACCTAGCCAATTCAACAAAAGAATATGATAAAGGATAAGCAGGAAGTGAAGAGGGTGAAGTGGCATCTTCACGCCATGTCTCAGTTAAGCCTAAAAAGTCATTAGAGGAGGAAGTAAGAAGATAAAAAATGTGTAGAGATTTATTGTTAAGTGATCTAGTGTTTAATAAAGAGGAGTTTAGTTCATTATTAGAATTAGAATTTTTCATTTCGTAAAGCTCTTAAAACTTTGCTGTTTAAACAGTTCGTAGCAGAACGCTCTTGAACAGAATCAGCGCTATATAAACATTTTGATAAGATTATATTAGAATAAACATATAGTAGACTCCGCGCCAAATATGTAATTTTCTAAGGTGGCTTTGTTTGTATTCATAATAGATAGTAAAACAAGCTTGGATAATAAGGCCTCAAATAAAATTGAGCTTTTCAGACAAGAAACAAGTCTCAAAATACACAGCGAGCTTCAATTTATATTATATTCTAGAATATATTTGTTATAAATTAAAATTTCACTGAACAATTTCGGTAAGAAGTGAGCTAGTTTCGTTTTTTATACATCATCAGTAAGATGTCAGATGAAAATAACGACTGCGAAGAAGGCGCCGTGAGCTTGAACAATTTGGTGGAGCAGATAGACGAAGAAGTGAAGATGGTGGAAGATGCCAATGCGCTGCTAGGAGGCAGTGACTGTGATCGCTGCACCTTCTCTGATGTAATTTAAAAATAAAGTTGTAATTTTCAGTGACTTATCCATACGATTTGAGAAATTTATGAAATAAAAGATTTTTGAAAATTTCAGGGCTATGTGGATAGACAGGCTCTGTATTCTTGCATTACTTGCAGAAAAGTTAAAATAGCAAAAGCAAACTCCAGTGTTAAAAATGTCAAGAAAGAAAATGATCACTTTGGGAACAATGAGGAACATGAAAAGACAGGAAATGACGTCAGTGGTGTGAGGGTTGAGACAAAAGAAAAGGATGATGATTTTTTGGCAGGAGTCTGTTTGGCTTGTTCCATGCACTGCCATGAGGGCCATGAACTGATTGAATTATACACCAAAAGGTCTCAACTCTGAACTGATACCTTCAATTTCAATTTTGATCAAAAGTTCTATAATAATATTAACTAATGATATAACAATAACTATTGAAGCATCTTCTTGTCAACAGGAATTTCAGGTGTGATTGTGGAAACTCCAAATTCCCTGAGGCTATCAAATGCAAGCTCCTTCCTGTATGTCTGCACTTCTTCCTCAAGACCTCTCACCCTCCATCCTTGATTATTCAATTGCAACATTTTATTTTCAAACTTGAATGGGTTTTTTTCATCCAAAATTATTTTCTTGCATGGTCACCAGTTTCACAAAATTCTCTCAACATTCACCAGGACAGACCCTTTCTCAACGACCTCAACCACTACAACCACAACTTTGAAGGCCTCTATTGCAACTGCAACCGACCCTACCCTGACCCTGACCTTGAAAATGTATGTGGCTCTACATTTCTTGGATTAGATTAATGCTCCCTACATAATGGTTGTATTGTAGTTGTATGAGCATACTGTGTTGTATGTGGAAAATAAGTTGATGTGATCGATGAAATGGTGGACAGAGTGGTTGAATAAAGAATTGATTAAATGGTCTATTGATTGATTGATTACTTGATGTCTGAGTCTGTGGCATAATGGTTAGCAAGCCCGCTTTAAAAATGTGAGGTTCAATGTTCAATTCCCGGCTAGGCTTAGATTTAAGTTGTAAAGAGCAGTAACTCAAGCAAAGAACAAACGCTGTCACCTAGTTGTGTTTTAGTTTTTTGCCTTAGTGCTTTACAGATTGAATTTATTACTGTTTTTATTGTTATCATTATTATTGTTATTATTATTATTAACAGGAGGAGGACATGATTCAATGCATCTTGTGTGAAGATTGGCATCACGCCAAGGTATGTCACCACCACCAAACACTCAATATGACGTCAAAATAGTTTTATAAATGAGATTCTACATTCAAATCATTCTCAATTTAATCTTTCACTTTTAATGTAACTTTCTATTCAACTAAGCTGGTATACAAGTTGACGATATGTTTGATAATCATAAATAAATGTTTCAACTCACAACTGGAGTTCCCACCATGAACTCACAGCATTTGTCAGCTTCATTGTCAGTTGACTCGAGTGACTATGATGAGTTGGTGTGCAGTAGGTGTATGTATCAGAACGCCTTTCTGTGGAACTATGTGCCTCTGTGCAAAGGTGGGTGTGTATGTGCGTGTGTGTCCACACGTGTAGTTGACGGTACTTTGTAATTATTAAATGAATTTTTTACAATTAAACAAATTTTTTGAATTTAACTTGTCACACAATTTCAATGTTTCATAACTCATTGCAGCCATTTGTGAGGAAGGAATATTCTTGGAGGAGAAACACGAAGAAGAAAAAGAGAAAAAAGACTTGAATGGAGATGTCAAGGGAAAAAAGAGGGAGGGGATCGGGAGCAAGGAAGATGTTGATGTGGAGACGGTGTACAGTAACGACTCTTTGAAAGGTGACACGAGATTCATTCCAACCTCTGGTCATCATGCTTTGTGGTTGTCTCACCAACTCCACCACAACCACTTCAGACTGCCCGCTCAAGAAGCTGTCCAGTGATTTTCCATTTCTCGTCTTCACTGTTTCTCCCACCACCACCTCTTCCACAGACTCTTCAAACACAACTACTAAAACTTCTACAAACCTCCCAACAACAACTACTGCCACTTCTACAGATCTAACTACCACTACAACTACTGAATATCCATCTACCTCTACCATTTCTACCTCTTCTAAAGATTCAGTCACTACTACCACCTCTTCCACAGACTTTTCCACCGCTTCTTACACAAAACTTTCCAACACAACCCTCCTCGCCTCGCCTGTTTACTGGCCCAAGAAGTGGAGAGGCGTCTTGTGTCGTTGTTCCGACTGCTTGGTGCGCTTTTCAACGTCATAATTTTATAAAATCTCAAAAAAAATGTTTACATTTTTTAAACACTCGAAAATATTTATTTAAATTCATTTAATTATTAAATTATTAATAATAGTAAAAATAATAATAAATCTAATTTGTGTAGGGCCAAAATAAGCAGCTGAAGTGCCCAAATATTAGAACGTGTAATAATATTAAAAATAAATAAATAAATAATTAATTAAGGCTACCACAATGGACCACCACCACAGAATCTCTACAGCAGCAAGGGTCTCTCATTTCTGGTGAAGTCAGGCGATAGTTTGTGGGAGTATGAGGAGGCGGGGAAGAAGAAGAGTGGTGTTGTGGAAGATCCCCTTGCCAAGCTGAACCACGCGCAGAAGCTGGAGTTGATTGAAGGTGGGAGGTGTGGATGTGTGGGATGGTGTGGATGTGTGGGATGGTGTGGATGTGTGGGATGGTGTGGATGTGTGGGATGGTGTGGATGAGTGGGATGGTGTGGATGGGTGGGATGGTGTGGATGAGTGGGATGGTGTGGATGTGTGGGATGGTGTGGATGTGTGGGATGGTGTGGATGAGTGGGATGGTGTGGATGGGTGGATGAAAAAGGAAGAGCAGAGTGGATTCGTGATTGGTGAATGAAGGAAGAATGGAGTGTGGGAGGTGTGGATAAATGAATAAGGAATGAAGGAAGAAGGTAGTATGGGAGGCGTGGATGAGTGAATGGTGAATGAAGGAAGAAGGGAGTATGGGAAGCGTAAGTGAGTGTTGATAGTTTTTGCTCATTGAGTGATTGTTGGTCGTTCAGCGAGTAATTGTTTAAGTCGAAGCATTTTTTTCATTTATTTCATTAAAAAATTTCAAAAAAGCTACTAGTAAAACTACTAAAAATAGTATTACCACTAGTACTACTAATAGCAATAATAAAAATAATAATTTTGCTATTTTTATTATATCAAAAGGAAATACTTGTAACTGTCATTGTGGAGAAAAAAAATTTTAATACCAAAAAATTGAAAAGAATTATATCTAAAAATGATTGTTTCAGCCTATTTTAATGCAAGCTCATAGATTGGTAGAAGAAGCACGACCCTCCTAAATTGCCTCTACAGGTTATACAGATTTAAAAGTAAACCTCTCAAACTTCTTGCGGAAGTTTGCCGAAAATGGGAAGGTGAGTTGACGGAGAAACCCATTAACTTATTGCGTCTTTAACTGTTCGTGTTAGTATTGAATTCGTTGTGTCATTGTGCTTTTAAGTGCGTGAATGGCTTGAACGAAGTGGCGATCTTTTTGGTGTCTTGATGGCGCAACGCGTGTGACTGAAGTGACGACGAATCAACAGGTAGTGAGACAAGAGGACATAGGCGAGTTCTTTGAAATGCAGAGCAGGAAGAGGAAGAAGGTCGCCAGCGGCAACCAGTACTTCTGTAAATGACACTTGCGATAAGGCGCATCAGTCTATTGCCTGCGCATACTCCTTATCTTTATTTTTGTCAGGTAGTATTTTTTAAATGTATTAAAGACCACTTTATAGTTTAAATATTTTTGCGTCTGCACAAACTCATTTGCACTTGGCTGTCAATAAAAAGCTCACAGAATGTACAAAGTGATTGCAAAAAGAAGAAAATGATATCAACAACTTAACTCAAAGGGATAACCGAAATTAGTCTGCGATGACGAATTGGACGCAAAAGATCGATGACGCATGCACAAACACTCGGCACATATCAAAAATATTTAAAAAGCTTTAAAAACTGAATCGCCGTAACCTTTACATTATCATAAGTGAATTGTTAAGGGTTTTTTTGCAAATAAAAATAACTAAAATAGGTGTTTTGAAGATTTGAAATTGCATAAGAACAAAACAAGAGACGCCATTAAGCTGCTAACACGATAAACCGAACATGAAACAAAGGGATCACAATTGAAGACATGTACAAAAGGCAAGGAAGTCGAAAAGGTTGTGACGAAGGAAGGTCTGTGATAGAGGGAGGCGTGAGTGAGTGTTTGCCTGAGTGACTTGATAACTGTTGCTTGTTCATCCATGAACTCGAAAGGCGGAATGGGTAGGTGAAGGCAACGTCAGCGTGATCGTAAGACGATTTTTACGCTGAAAGATGTGTTATGTAAGATGTGGTAACACGTGATATAGGAAACGGTGTTATAGCTGCGTTGATTGATTTTGAAAGTTGGTGAGTGTCATGTGTGAGCTGGGCGGAGGCTTGCTTTTCCACTTGGACTTGATGGTGTGGATGACCTTGCGCACCGGTGACGGCGAAGTGACGCGAGAGTGGCCTTGTCTGGCAGACAAGATGTCCTGCAGGCTCTTGCTGCGCTGCTTGAAGGTGTATCCACGGTTGTTGGAGGGGGAGGCCGTGCCGCGGGAAGAGCTGGGTGAGGGATTGGAGATGTTGACAAGATTGTCAAGCGAATCTTCTAGGTTCTCTTGCGAGTTTTGTCTGTCTTGAGTGGACGAGTGAATGTGCTTGATGTGTCTGGGCAGAGTGCCCTGACCTAGAAGGGCCCTGAAAGCGGAGTCCTTAGGTTCGATAGACGATGAACCCGATCTGACATGGTAGGACTTGGGCAATGTGTTCACGGCGGTGGAAGAGCGTTGTCTCTTTGTGCGTTGCATCATCGTCATCATGAGGGACTCAGAGGCTCTCGGCATTTCACTGTTCCTGATGCTGACTGGCTTGTAATTGAACTGCATGTCCAGGCCTTCGGTCGATCCACAATCGCTCTCCAGCAAAAAGTCCGTCCTGCTGTTGGCCGTGAGTGACTTGACAGACGCCAATTTGAGGAGGAACTTGGTGGTTAGCAGTCTTCCGTCCTCCCTGCCAAACACCTGGATGTAGCCATGGTCCAGCAGAGCCATGCTTGAGAGCTTTTCGTGCGTGCAAGTGCTCGCCAAGATGGTACGTTGTCGTATGCTGGCCACTTTGACCGTGTACTCATCCACCCAAATCAAGAAGTTTCCATCGTTGGTCATCTTCACGAAGTTGAAGGTTCTATCCTCGTCGCCAGAGTCAGAAAAGTTTGCCTTTAAAGTGCCGTCTGCCAGCTCAAACACCTGCAGCTTAGAATCCACTGCAAATCTGCCATCGCCCGAGATGTCCACGATGCCGCCTTCGGAGAGTTTGCTGAGGGTGATGAGTCTAGTGTTGTGGTGGATGTCCCACACCTCGGCTGACTCGTTGTCGGTCTTGTTGATGAGCACCATGTGGTGCCTCACGGGCAGTGGAAGGATGCTCATGCAATCGCTGCCGACGAACTTGATGGGGGCAAGCTTGGAAAGGCAATAGACCAGCAAACCAGAATTTTCCATGATGAAGATCAAGTATTTATCGTCGTACGTGAAGATGGGGCACTTGGCGTTGTAGTTTAAGACTAGTTTGCGGTCTTTGATGTGGTACACTTGAATGAAGTCCTTGTTGTCTTCGTCGGTAGAGTGGGTGCACAGATACATCCACTGGTGGCTGGTGATAAAGTTTTTGCAGTTGCCGACGTCGACTTCAAAGATTTGTTTCTTCTCCTTCAGGTTGTACACCATGACGTACGTCTCCCTGTTGGAGACCAGCAGTCCGATGAACTTGCCGCTGGGAGACACTTCCACTTTCAGAAGTTTTCCATAGCTGTTGAACTTGAGGAAGTTTTCTCGGTGGCCAGTACTCAGGTTCCAAATGTCCAACCCAAAGCTGTCCATGTACTTGTAGGTTTTGTTGTTGGTGACTGTCTTCTTGACCACGAAAAGTCGGGTTTTGGGGATGGGGGTGATCATGTCGACGGAACCCTCGTAGTTGAAGATGTTGGAGCACTCGTGAGAGTCAACCTTCCTGAGGTCCCAAATGTTGATGGCTGTGTGGATGTTGGAGGAGGAAGCGATCAAGTCGTGTGTCTTGGAGACAGACCAGGGGAAGTCGGAAGAGCTGTGGAGCACAATGGCGTTGAGAAGGTGCTTGTTGTTGGCGTTCCAGATGACGATGTTTTTGTCGAAGCAGGCGAGGATGAGGAGACCGTTGTAGTTGAAGGTGACGTTGGTGAGGCCTATCTTGCCCACGTCCTTGAGTGGCTTGGTCTCCAGCATGATAGGCAGGCTTTCAGACTCCACCAGCAACAAGTTGCACCTTTTTATGTTCAGAACCACGATCCGGTTGTCAATGGGCGATATGGCGATTTCGTTGAGTGCACAGTACTCCTTGCGTCCTTCCAAGAACTTCTGGTTCGAGTTTTTGTAGTTGATGCTTTTGACGACGTTGCCGAAGTAGTGGGAGCAAGGGCTGATGTCGAGGATTTTAAAGAGACAGTCGTTCATGTAGCCGCAGTAGGCGTACTTGCTGTCGTCGGTGATTTCAATGGTCGATATGGGATTCTCCGAGCCGAAAGTTGCCAGCAGTCCGGTGTTTTCGAAATTGAACAATTTTGCGTGGTTGTCTTCGCCGATGAGGATGAGCTTCTCGTCCGGTGTGATCTTGCACTCGACAAACTTCCTTGTTTGAATGAAGTCGTCGATCGACTTGACTTTTTGGCAAGTTCTGATATCGATGAAGTTCTTTTGTCGGCACAGAATGTTGCCCGAAAGGAAGCCTCTGAACTGGGTGGGCAGTCTCCTGCCTGAGGAGTGCTGCAAGTGGAGCGTCTTGAGGTCGAAGATGTAGATGGGACTGTGCACGGCGTCGCAGTCGACAATGAGGTGCTTATGGTCATTGGAGACGTACAACTTGGTGAACTGGCCAAAGGAGAAGTCGGTGATGGAGGTGGTCTTAGTGCACTCCCCTGAAGACATGTTCCACGAGGCGATCACTCCGTCGGTTGAGACGGAGAAGAGCTCTCGAGGCGTGAAAAGAAGGCAGATGATCATCTGTGAGTGATCCTCCAGCACGTATTGCAGCATCGCCTTGGGAGGGTCGAAGCACTGGCGTAAGGGTAGCAAGGCAGAGTGTTCCCTCGATTGCTCGTCGCATTGTTGCAAAAGGGACTTGATTCCTAAAAAGTTGTCATTATAGTACACCAACAACCTGCCCAAGAGGTCGAATGCAAGAGTGTTGGGGTTATGGTTGAGGTGGGAGCCCCCCAACCTGAGAGCGATGAAGACTAGCTTCACTTCCCGGTCACTGTCTCCCGACTCAATGGCGCTCTTGAAGTCCGAGAGAACGTCTTGCAGAGACATGGCGGTCAGCTTGGAGTGCAGCCACTGGTAGTTGAGAAGCACCTCTTTGTGCAGGTCCAAGAAGCGCCTGCTCTCGATCAGGTGATATGGCATCTCACTCAACTTCCTGAGGTTGTAACTTATCTTCTTGCCGTAGGGCGAGTTCAGTTCGTACCATAAAGGCTGCACAGGCAACTTGCGGTCTGACAAATCTTCATCACCTTTCCTCTTGGTGCTCAGTGTCTTGAGGATGTGCAAGGGCGACGTACATGGCTTGAGCCTACCACCACCCCACGTGCCGAGGTAGTAGTGGGCGAGTGAAGAGTGGATGTAGTGCTTGTGGCCCTCATCCTTCATGTAGCGCTCTTTGGCGACGAAAATGAACTGTCGGTGGTACCAATAGTAGACAATCACACCGTTCGCCTCCCTCTCCATCAGGTAGCAGGAGAGAGCATCGTGAAGACGAGGAATGAGCAGAGGCGGGATTCTCCTGACGGGGGGCAGCCAGTGCTCGAAGACGTCGTTGAGAACCACGTCGTCGAGCGACAAAACGTCCTCTAACTCCACGTCACTGAGGCCGTTCTTGGAGGCGGTGAGGTAGGAGAGGGTGTACTTGACGAAGACCGTGCCGTACACCTTCTCCAGGTTGTCAAGCAGCTTGTTGATCATGCCTTTGATGGTGTGAGGGAGAGTCTTGAAATCAACCCTGGTGAATGAGTTCCACCTGCACACCTCCTCGAACACCAGCCTGGCGTACAAGGGCAGACTACAGCGGGTCAGAGCCTCGTTCACGATGGACACCTGCTCGAAGTTGAGAGACCGCTTGTGCATCGAAAGCCACTCCTGTATCAGCGACAAACTCATCTCTGCTCCCAGTGGCTTGATCTCGGCCATCACTGACTTGCCCCCGTACAAGGCCTGTGAGAAGAAGACATCACACGTGATCGGACATGACTGTGAATAATGTGAACAAAATAAACTATGATCGAAGCAGTGCAAGCGAAGTAATTAACACCATACCCACCTTCAAATTTTCTAAAAGATCGTATTCGTGTGGCAGTGTGGAGAGGATGATGAAAAAGTTGGGTGGTAGATTCTTCGGCAGCCAGACCAAGTTATGAGCACGGTAGGTCTGACTCAACTGGTCTATCGAGTCCAGCAGCACCACCACCATGCGCTGGGTGTTGGCTGTCTTCTGTGAGGCGGGTGTGAAAATCGAATAAAAAGTGGGAAAATATAAATAAAAGATTGGAATAAAGAAAATAAAAATTATAAAAATTATAAGAATAATAATAATAACAACAAAAATATTTAAAAAAGATCAATAAAAAGAATAATGATAATGAATGTAATTTTTAAAAGCGCTAAAATAGCCGAGTGAGGCGCTAAAGATTGGAATGGAATTGGATCGCCAAATCTTGCAGCTCTAGAGATGTACTGTCACTGGCCTGAATGAGTTCGTGGAAGAGCTTGACGAGGTTGGGGTAGTCCCTGGGGATGAGGGAGGTGTCGTGGTGAAAGATGGACAAGAGGTGCCAGCACAGATTATAGAGGACTAGACGGATGCTGCAGCTGTGAGACGTGGTGCCTGGGTGGTGGCGTGAAGGCGCTGTTGGTAGAGGCTTGATGAACAAAGCAAAGAAACTTGTCGGTGAAAAACATTGATGAGCGAGTCATCAGTTGGGTGACAATACGAAAGGAAGCTTCAAAACTCACCAAGGAAGCGAATGATGACGGAGGGCTTTTGCGAAGGGAACCAGGTTTTGAGGAGTGAGGCACACTTGGCAAGCACCGAGGTCTTGCCGCTGCCTGAGAGGCCGTGCAGGATGAAGGGGTACTGGGAGGGCTGTTGCAGGTAGGCCTTCAAGAGGCCCATCACGTCCTCTCTACCCCTGAACACCTTGGAGCGCATGCGGCAGGTGTTCAAGTGCTGGTGTACCTCCACCACCTGCGTGTTCCTGGTGTAGTTTCTGCGACTCACCACGCCCTTGTCCACCAACATTTTTATTTTCTCCTCGAAGGCCTTTGAGGAGGAAAAAATATTGCCATGTTGTTTCGAGTTTTCGTGCAGGTTTTAAGATGTTTGTGCTTTATGTGAAATATGACAATGAATCAAACGAGTTATTGTACTGATACATCACTCATTGTTGTAAGACGAAAACCTTTGGAGACAACATGAAGCATGAATTATTGGACCTCCCGAGCAAAAAAACGTGACAACCGCCATAAAAACCATGGTTACAACCACCATGACAGCCATGGTATCAACCATCATGACAACCACAGTGACAACCACAGTGACAAACACCCTGACAACCACCATGACAACCACCAAGACCACAAGCACCTCGCAAAAGTTCCTAAGGTAGACGGGGTCTTCGTTGGGGTTGTTGTGTTCCGGGTCGTGCCACGTGACGTCGAAGTGCTCGCTGTTGTCGGAATCCTTGAGGTGTCTGTCGATGCGGTGCTTCAGGCGGGTGAGCATCTGCTGGGCATCCACGTCAACCTCCTCCTTGTCGGGTATCAAGTCTATGTACCTGCAGTGGTGGTGGTGGTGTCGTTGTTGTAATGGTGTCGTTGTTGTTGTTGTGGTGGTGTCGTTGTTGTTGTTGTGGTGTCGTTGTTGTTGTGGTGATGATGCAATTGCGTTAGTAGAAGTATCGTGTGGTGGTGAGACGTTTGTGATGGTGGAGTGTTTGTGCCAACGAAAGCCGTGGTAGTGAGAAGTGTTGGTGCTTCTTTGGGTGGTTTGAGAGTGGTATAACTGCAGCGCAATGGTGGTAGAAATGCGGTGTTCTTGTGATGAACTCTCATCATGAACAGCAACCACAATAAAAAAACAATTGCACACACTACAATGCAAATAAGGATGAAAGCAGCCCCATTGACCTGCCATACGAAACAGGCTTGAAAATGATAAAAAATTTCAGTAAAACCTGCGGATTTTCTTGTGGCTGAGGTTCTGGTCGAGGTTGTTGATGTCCCTGGTGAAGCAGAGCATGGAATTGCTGGGGTTCTTCATCTCCTCCAGGCCTTTCATGATCTCGTACTCCGTCACTGTGCGTGGGTGGCCAGAAGGGTAGTTTTTCAACCATTAACCATGTTACTAGTTGAGTGCTGATTTCAAGGTCAAGGCGCGCTACGGTGCATTGCATTGGCGTTTTACGAATAAAATTCACCATCATCATCATTATCATCATCTTCTTCTTTTCGTTCTCTTTTTCCTGCTTTTTTTGTTGCTTTTCAATTTTTTTGAATTAATAAATATACAAGTTGTTATAGCGCACAAACTAGGTTTCCTCAAAGGCGTTTAAATCTTATTTTCATCATCATCATTTTCTTATTCTTCTTCTTCTTCTTTTTCTTCTTCTTCTTCTTTTTCTTCTTCTTCTTCTTCTTCTTCTTCTTCTTCTTCTTCTTCTTCTTCTTCTTCTTCTTCTTTGCATGCATTCGTGAGCAACAAGCTACATTTCCTAGTTGACAGCACTGGGAACAGGGCACCTGAGATGAAGTACTTGTCCTTCTCCTTGAAGGGCAGCAGGCGCTGCTCGAGGCAGTGCAGGATTCCCAGTCTAAGGAGGTGGTGCAGTTGTCGGAAGATGCCTTCCCACTGCTGTCTGCCCTTCTCCTGAAGGATTTGGTGATGGATGTGGTAGTGCAGGTGGTGGTGGATGTGGTAGTGCAGGTGGTGGCGGATGTGGTGCAGGTGGTGGTGGATGTGGTGCAGGTGGTGGTGGATGTGGTGCGGGTGATGGTGGATGTGGTGCAAGTGGTGGTGTGGGTGGTGGTATGATGTGATTAATGTGATAGATTCATTGACGGTGGATAAGATGCCTCATCTTCCAAATGTGGTGTTAGGTGTGGTGAAACCTCGATTTCTTTTGGTGCAAAAAAAACATACACACACAAACAAACACAAAAACACATACAAACAAACACAAAAACACACACAAACAAACACAAAAACACACACAAACAAACACAAAAACACAAACAGACACAAACAGATACTAAATAAAACAAACACACACACGCACACACCCACACAAAAACGAACGCTGGTGAAGTCGTTGATGATGGAGCTGATGGGTTGCAGCACATACACACACGGCTGCACGTTGGTGTCTTTGACGAACCACTGCGACAAGAGGTTGATGTCCTTGCCACTGTGGTACAGCGCCTCCCGCATCACCTCGAACTCATGGGCCTCTATCGTCGATGGAAACGACCGGTAGCCGTACTTCTGACCCAGAAGTGCCTGTGGCGGTGGGACGTGTGGGTCTTATGATGGCTGTGTGTTTCTGTTGTGTGGAGGTGTAGCCTTTATGGAGGGATGCTTCCTACAGAGGTGTGATTCTCACGTGGCATGGTTCTTTTGTGGGTAGTGTCCTTAACATATTGAATGGTTTTAGTGGCGGTTTTGAAAACAGCAATAATAGCTGAATTGACATTGTCATATCTTGATAAGAAATGTGAGTTATATACTATTGAATCACGCCAAGTCTGTTGTTATCTAATCCAAGAATTTCTTCAATTGTTAGAGCCTCTCAAAATGTGTCAAAAATCACTTGTCTGACATTATCACCACTCCAAACACGGGGCATGCCTCGAAGTTACACTCGATAGCGCATACTTCCTTAGTAGGCCATCGCATGTATGTACCTCGATGAACCACCAACGAACAAGCTATGAACCACCCATGAACAAGTCATGAACCACCCATGAATAAGCCATGAACCACCCATGAACAAGTCATGAGCCACCCGTGAACAAGTCATGAGCCCTCCATGAACAAGTCATAAACCACCCATGAAGAAGCCATGAACCACCCATGAACAAGCCATGAACCACCCGTGAATAAATCATGAACTAGCCATGAACAAGTCATGAACCCCCCATGAACAAGTCATGAACCACCCGTGAACAAATCATGAACCACCCATGAACAAGTCATGAACCACCCATGAACAAGTCATGAACCACCCATGAACAAGCCATGAACCACCCATAAACAAGTCATGAACCACCCATGAACAAGTCATGAACCACCCGTGAACAAACCATGAACCACCCATGAACAAGCCATGAACCACCCATGAACAAGCCATGAACCAACCATGAACAAGTCATGAACCACCCATGAATAAGCCATGAACCACCCATGAAAAAGTCATGAACCACCCATGAACAAGTCATGAACCACTCATGAATAAGCCATGAACCACCCGTGAACAAATCATGAACCACCCGTGAACAAATCATGAACCAGCCATGAACAGGTGACAAACAAGTTATGAACCACAAGCCAGGAATAAAGCGTGAACAAACCACGAACAAAGCACGAACAAGCCACACGACAATCAACATCAAAACGTATTTTGTTTTTTAAAACAAATATCTCTAATGGTATTTGAGAGCATTCGTGATAATAATTAACATATAATGGTAACAAAAAATAAATAAAAAAAATATCAAAAAAATAAAAATGTTTATAGGTCTTTTTATAATCCTCCACACCATCATCATCATCCTTCATATTGTGTGTTTGTTTATATCTTCCCATTGGAGTCCCGGTTCGGCTGCCTACAGGGAGCATTCAACCTCTCGCAAGCAATACTTTTCGAGTGTTTTACTTCAATGCTTGCCTAGTGTTTCATAGCTATCTATAACAAAGCCTCAAATAACTTCTTGTGCCTTCGTGAAAACATAAAAAAAACGACTCAGTTAGAAATAAGCGAAATTGCTCTATTGGTTCGTCGGGCATAAATTGAAGAAAATTTAAAAACAAATCACTTAGAAGCTTGCTACCGACAAAATGACACACCCCGGTTGATATAATTCATTTATATTTATTATGACGATTTATTTTCCAGCTTTTTATTGATTTTTTAATATAACTAATAATTCAAAGATCTAAAAAGTTGATGTAGAATATCAGCAGTAGGTTGACTTTAAACCTTCAACAACACTCGCAAGTTTTGCTTGCTACTGGCCAACTCGTGAGCCCATTTCGAAACATGCTTTTGCAGCGTTCAAACCACTAGCATAGCACTGATTTTCAGGTTGCTTACCGCATTATACAACACAAACCTTACTCACGCACAACCAGTAACATATTTGACAGCTTTTTAATGGCCTGGTTCGAGTTCAAAGTTAAAATCTACAGCGTAGCTCGCTAATAACCGGGCCTCAGACGACAGACAACACAAAAAACAGCCTCGGATCAATACACGCAAGTCACGTGGTGTACCATGCAAAGGAAATGTGGTGGCATTGAATTGAGGTGACTTCAAGGTCATAGTGCAACATTGGAAGGTTCAGGAGAAGAAGGATGAAATTGAAATGCATGGAAATGCATGGCATGGAAATGCATGGCATTCAAGCATGCTAACCACCGTGTCTTCATTGATTGTAACCTCGATGCAGTCATTGATAACCTCGCTAGGAAGATATTTTGAGAATTCCAAAAAGGGCGAAATAAGCAGAAACCACTTGCAAGACGTACAGTGACACATTGACGTGCCGACAGAACCATTAAAATTCCTTGCCTCTGTTTTGGTAACACAGCACATCAAGACACTCCTTCGCCTGCACAACCAATCGCTCGAGAGCCACTAAGAACGTGTAAGGATGCAGCGAGAGTTATCAACGGGCACCCGGTGTGGTGGATTTCCTTGTTTACTCAAACGCATAGCCACGAGAAACTCACAACATTTCAAAGCTGCCACTCAAGCGCTTCACAAACGACTTACATCACGCCCCTCCCCCTCATGCATGCATGCATGCATGCATTCCTGCCATGCACTCGAAGACAAGAGAGGCATGCCCATCGATGAAAGGCTTCACATTGCGTTCGACAATTCAACAAAAACGCTCATTTGCCACTAAAATCTTGGCATGTCATAAAAGCCTCAAAGCTGGGACCCGCCCAATTCTTTAGGCAATTGACGTGCCTACGTAAGACAAGGCACCTTTATTCTCGTGCATGCCCAAAAGTTGTGAGAACTTCATTGCGGCTTGAAGAATAAATAAAAATTCGAGTGAATTTAAATGTTTTGGAAGGTCAAAATCGTGATAAATACGAAAGGCAAATTTGATGTGTGTTTACAAGCTCAAGACGTGAATTATGGCAAGTCTAGTCATCGCGAGGCAGTCTCTGATACGCCGATTGATTTAGATTACTAAGAGTCCTTCCGTGCTGTGTCTTTATAACCATTGTTTTAGCGTCCACGTACTCGTGTGCGTGTTGTTGGAACATAAGACACAATGCCATCAATGTGAAAAGTTAAAAGTGAAATGAAGAGGCGAATGAATAAATGAATAAATGAGATGAATGAATTTGCGAAAAAGATATAAATGATCAGATGAGTGTGGAGGAATGAGAAAAAGTGAGATGAGTGTGATGAGATATAAGAGGTGAAGTGAATGTGATGAGATAGATGAGTTGAAGTGAGTGTGATGAGATCGAAGGGGTAAAGTGAGTGTGAAGAAGAGTGGGAGGACAGTGATTTAAGGAGCAGTGGGACGTCATGCCTTCTCGGAAAGCTGATAACAGAGCAGGAGAAGTTATGAGTGGTTTCATATCAATATATACTATTTATAGTATATAAACACGTATATAAATGTGTCAAATAAAAATTTGTTATCACATGCGCGTACACACAACTAAGTTAATAGGCAGAGACATGTGGGCATAGACACACACACACGAATGCATATACAACATAAGGGATATGACGAGTGGTGCACTGAAGACTCAAAGGTCTGCGAGATGACGTAAGAGCCAGTTAGTTATGTCTGCTAATAATGAACTAGTTAGCAGAAAAGTGCGCAACCAACATTAGGTTGAAATAATTAAAAAAAAAATAAATAAATAAAATAATAATAAGATTATTATGATTTAAAAAAATTATTATTATTATTTACTTTTTTGTAACCCTTTTTGATGATTAATGTTATATTTATAGGGTGCTATTATTAAACCCTTATGGCATTCCTTGCGAGGTGTTCGAGGTATGTGGCATACAGTTTTAAAATTATTTCCAATGTCCATAAAATGCATTAGCGAGAGAATTAAGCGGTTGTGAGTGTTCAGCTTTTAACGCCGTAAACGCTGAACTCAAAGTTTGTCTTCTTCATCTTTTTCCCCATTATCATCATCTTCTTCATCAGTATTTTCTTTTTTTTTCTCTTCCTCTTCTTCTTCATTCTCATTCTTCTCCTCCTCCTCCTCCTCCTCCTCCTCCTCTTCCTCCTCCTCCTCCTCCTTCTTCTTCTTCTCCCCCTCCTCCTGCCTTCTCTGCCAGACAGTCTTCTTCGTTTACTTGTTTAATCCTCAACACATGTTCCTATACAATGTCTCACTAATTTGGGTTGAGTTGTTTTTGTGTGCTGTTGCAATTTGTGTCTTTGTGAGTTTGAGAAATGATGCTCTGTAATCCGAAATAAAATGTTTATTTACTTGTATTGCATCATATTGTATTTCATTTTTCTGTGTTTTATTGTATAAATTTTTTATTTATTTTTTTTTGTATTTCATTTTAGTATATTGACTTTATAATGTTGCATTGTAATTCTTGTAATATAATTGATTTCATAATTTTGTATTGTATTGTTTTTTATCTCTCATACTTTCTTAGTCTCAGTTTCACGTTTTGGAAGACACTTTGATGACTAGAATTGTGTAGTATTTAACCCTGAAAGGCTCAAAGGCCACTTTTAAGAAACACATTCACACAAGTAGTGAGTTGATCAATGGGTTTTTTTATAAAACCTTTGGGCAACTTCAATAAAAAACAACAAAAGTGTTATTAACAAATGCAGAGAGGCATAAAAAATGAGTATTGAAAATCATTCTTCACTTTTCAAAATTTATTCTTTTTTTTTGAAATATCTGGCCCAAAGCTAGGCACTTGAATTGTAATATTTGTAATTTGAGAACTCACCACAAAGTTTGGTCCTATGGAGCGATCAGTACAGTTTTTGATTTCCCTTAGACAAAATTCTATGATGGTGTGGTTGTCTTGGGAATCTTCTCGTAGGCCCCAACGTAAGTCCATCATCTTTTAGTGGAAGAATTTATCAAATATTAACAAAATATATAAAACCAAAAATATATTGAGATACAAGCAAGCTATGAGGCCATTGCAACACCATCTTAAAATGTCAGTCAAGTTGCTCATTCCACCTGGAATTCTAGTCTGTGTTTCTCCTGGCAGTATTTCTTCAACTTGTGGTATACATGTTCCATCAAGGCATTTCTTTCATGTGTCATATCTTTTAATTGGTAAAAAGTAATTGTCTAATTAATTGGTAAAAGTAAAGTTCAGTTTGATACTTCTATTATTCCATTTTTAAAATCTTTTGATATGTTTTCCTGTTCCTTACGTAGACTTAGACCGGTACGAACAACTGACTTTTGCAAAAAACTGGGAAAAAATTGAAAAAATTCTGAAAACTATGCACTAACCCGAAAAAGTGGAGCTGATAAATACTCTGACAAGCCTTGTTGACAATGGTGGCAAGGATTCCAAATTTCCTTCCAAAATAATTTTCAACAATTCCACATCCATTCCCTCCACGGCGGAATGATGAACCGAAACTGTTCTCTGGACGTTGGTCATGCTTGATTTGTTCGTCTCATTTGGCAAAAAAACCCACCCTTTTCATAAATATAGGTAAACTAAAGTATGGTCAATCTATCCAACACATTGGTAAACCAACTTTAACAAAATAATTTTTCAAAAGTGTAAAGTTTCTTTCAGCAGACAATAAGAATAGTTATTTCAATTACAAAATGATTGTGTGAATGCAGTAAAAGATATAGATATAGATGACATGCTATGAATAATGTTTAAAAGAATGATAACTCATCAAATACTGTTTTAGTATGAGTTCATAAATCATTTTGTATAATATGATATAAAAATAAACATCGTAAAAATTGATGAAAAAAATTTAAAAAAAAACTGTTCTATGTATTTTAAAAAGTAATAATTAATGCTATCTAGTCGAAAAATGCTTTCCTTTAAGTTTGCTTTTAGACTTTTTTTTGTAAGGTTGTTAATTTGCTTGATAAACGTTTTGATAGAAGTAACAGCTACTAGCATCTGAAATTTGATAAAAACGTTGAGAATCTTTTAAACCTTTGCATCAAATAATGGCTCCAACTATTCACAGTAATCAAAGAGACAATCGAAACAAGAGATCTTCTCGCAGGTTTTATGGGACAAATCTGTTTATGAATTTTTCATTAATGAAAACAACTAATAATGAAAATATTTTTTGTATAACGAAATCAAAAAAATTATTATTAACAGACAGGGTTTGGTATGTCAACTTAAATACAGCAACACACTACCTGAAGTCCCATTCGACCCCAAGCCAATCACATATCCCTTTGACATTAATAGGTTCAAATCCACAAAGCTTGTTTCATTCTATCTAAAGGATTCCATGCTTCAATTGTCAATTATACAATATAATTTTTTAAATTGAATTTAGTTGAATTTGAAATTTCAAAACCACATTTTTTGCGGATTTTCTTGACTTTTTATTCACCGGTAAGAATTTTCCAAATTTATATTTTTGCAGATTTGTGCAATACAACCCAACTTCTCTGGAGCGTGGTTATAAGTTTGATCTCCACACCGAGCATGATCTTGGCATTCCAATTGATCTAGTAGACCCTGAGGCCTACAACATTGATCCCAATGGTAGCTGAACGCTGTGTACTGTTCTTGGCCATAGCATATGCTTCCACTAAGTCACACAATTGAGTGTAGTTTCATTGAAATGTTTTTTAAAAAAAATACATCTGCACATACACATGTACATACATACCTGATACGCACACACAGCTCAATTGGCTCCAGAAGATGAATATTTACTGGAGGATGAGTCAACCACCTCTCTTGACTCCAAGCGGTGATGATGAATCTAATATGAATCTATGTCAAATCCCAGTTTTTATATGAATATAAAAATTATGATGTCGATGCTGGTGAATTTTCTTTATCTCTAGCCCAATGATTAACAGGATTGGATTAGATAATTGATGTTGATGATAAGGATGGTTGTGGTAAAGATAATGTTGGAAATGATAATGAGGGTGGTGGTCATGAGGATGACATCACACCACCATCAGTTCGCAGAGCCACAGAAAGAACGTGTCGTGGCTTCGGAAGACTGAGTACATTTCCACTGAGTACCGCATGGCTCAAGGCACCAACAAGCATGAAGCCAAGTGAGTTGTCTGACACCCTTGCGTCTCCAGGCTGCGCCCAAGCTGCCTACAGTGGAGCTTCATTATTATGATTATTATCCGGCACTGCTTGTGTCGATATTGCTACCTTGTGACACGGTAGCTTGTTCTCCATGACTAAGATTTTTTAGTTGTGGTTCCATAATTCACTACCATATAAGAATTGAAGTAGCAATGGTGTAATCGTCATTGTTTACTGGTCATACACTTGTGTGTTTGAAAGTAGCATTGGGCACTCATCATCATCATTATCATTATTTTCATTATCATAATCATCATCATCATCATCATCATCATCATCACTTCATCCAATGCAGAGTTGGTTACCATTTGATGAAGAAGAAGATTTCAGATGAGGTAGTTAAATTAATGGCATTTGTTAAATAATTTTATAAATTAATGATGATGATGATGATGATGATGATGATGATGATGATGATGATGATGATGATGATGATGATGATGATGATGATGAAGATGATGATGATGATGATGATGATGGTGATGGTGATGATGATGATGATGATGATGATGATGATGATGATGATGATGATGGTGATGGTGATGATGATGATGCTCAGGTGTTGTACAAGGACAGAGACAGTCAAGTGAAGGCCATCAACTCTACCTTTGAAGATGCTGCACAACCAGTCGGTGATGATGATGATAATAATAATAATAATAATAATAATAATAATAATAATAATAATAATAATAATAATAATAATAATAATAATAATAATAATAATAATAATAATAATAATAATAATAATAATAATAATAATAATAATAATAATAATAATAATAATAATAATAATAATAATAATAATAATAATAATAATAATGATGATGATGCTGAGGACGACGACGATTACGATTGTGATGATGATGTTGAGGGTGATGACGACAATGGTGATTCTGATGGTGGTACTGAAGATAATTTAAAAGTAACAACTATCATAGAATTGCTTGCAAGATGTCGCTGCAAAATCACAACGCTTTTCCGCTTCATCACCACAGATTACAGAACACTACAGCAAGCCGCATGTCACTCCAGTGGAAATCATGCCCATATTCCCTGACTTTGAGGTGCTGGTTGGAGGATGAATGGATGAATGCATGCACCCACCACAGTACTAAAAAACCAAATCACCAAAAAACCACATCACCAAAACACCGCATCACCAAAACACCACACCACCAAAACACCACACCACCAAAACACCACATCACCAAAACACCACATCACCAAAACACCACATCACCAAAACACCATACCACCAAAACACCACATCACCAAAACACTACAACACCAGAACACCACATCACCACACCACCAAAACACTACAACACCAGAACACCCCACCAACTCCCCATCAGATGTGGAAGCACCCATGTGCGCAGGTGATCTTCGACTCGGACCCCTCGCCACCTGGAATGTCCATGCAAGAGCAGATGGAGCTCATGAGCCAGGCCATCATTTGGTGCGTCTGTGAAGTTAGCCAGGGATATTATTGGATTAATTAATTATCGAATTAGTTTAAGTGAATAATAAAAATTGAAGTACCCACTAATTAATTAGGTCATATTAGTCACTCTCAATCAATTATCTCATCACTTTATCACTTAATTTACCCATTAACTAGTCACCTCATCACTCATACAATACAATACGATACAATACAATACAATACAATACAATACAATACAAATATTATTACTGTGGCAATAACCCCGTAGAGTTTCCAGGCCAATGGCTTCATTTCATCCCACAGTGGAGAGCAGTTCGTCTCTTACTTCCTGCCCACCCCTGAAACGCTGCAGAAGCGCAAGAGGGACGCCGACTACGGCATCGACTATGAGGAGAACGAGGAGTGCGTTCGTTGACTCTTGAACGCGTGCCTCAATGATCGTTGTTGTTGTTCTAATGCTGACTGTTGTTGTTGTTGTTTTAATGATGATTGTTGTTGTTGTTCTAATGCTGATTGTTGTTGTTGTTGTTCTAATGCTGATTGTTGTTGTTGTTGTTCTAATGCTGATTGTTGTTGTTGTTGTTGTTCTAGTGCTAGTTGTTGTTGTTGTTGTTCTAATGCTGATTGTTGTTGTTGTTGTTCTAATGCTGATTGTTGTTGTTGTTGTTGTTCTAATGCTGGTTGTTGTTGTTGTTGTTGCTCTAATGCTGATTGTTGTTGTTGTTGTTGTTCTAATGCTGATTGTTGTTGTTTACTTCTATGCTTGATGTTTCAGTTGATGAAGGTTTTTCCATTTTTTAATCATCTTTTCACCTCATCACCGCCACCACTACCAGCCTTTTCATCACTTCTACCATCACAACCACCTTCCCCACCACCACCTCCACTACCACCTTCACCACCACCTCTCCCACCACCACCTCTACCATCTCTCCCACCACCACCTCTACCACCTTCCCCACCACCACCTTCTCTACTACCACCTCCACCACAACCTCCCCCACCACCACCTCTACCACCTTCCCCACCACCACCTTCTTCACTACCACCTCCACCACCACCAGGTATGACTACCTGATGACGCGGGAGTACAACTGGACGATCAAGAACAAGTCGTCACGTGACTACATTGAGAACTACTTCTTCGTCACCAGGGACGGAGTCATCTACTACAACGAACTCGAAACCAGGTGCTTTTCTCGCCCCTTCCTCTTTCGTCACATCATTCCTCCAACACTCTCTCACTCCTCTATCCATATCTTTCATATTCCTCCAACACTCTCTCACTCCTCTATCCATATCTTTCATATTCCTCTTCCATTTGCTTTCCCTCTCTCCCATTTACCATCCACCTTCCATCCATCTATTCGTCACCCACTACTTATTAATCTCCCACCACCCACCACCGCTAGGGTACGTCTGAACAAGCGCAGGAAGCTTGGGGGAGCCTCACAGACGGAGCACAAGACTCGACTGTTGGTCAAGCATCGACCCCTCACTTCTGAAGAAGTCGCTACTCAAGTTGGTGATGGTGTGGTAGTGGTTGTATGGTGTGGTGTGGTTGTATGGTGTGGTGTGGTTGTATGTTGTAGTGGTGGTTGTATGGTGTGGTGGGGTTTGTATGGTGTAGTGATGGTTGTATGGTGTGGTGGTGGTTGTATGGTGTGGTGGGGGTTGTATGGTTTAATGTGGTTGTGTGGTGTGGTGGTGGTTGTATTGTAGTCGTAAGGTGAGATTGTTTCATATTGTGGTTGTTCATGGTTGTTGACTGGTGCGATAGTTGTTTGGTAGTGGTGATATAGAAGGCTCGCATGGGCTCTGGAGAGGATTTTCCCGAGTTACTCAACGTTCGTGGGTGCTGGGGGAAGGGTATTGGATGAAACATCACTGAGACCACCATCATCATCATCATCATCATCATCATCATTATCATCATCATCATCATCATCACCATCATCACCTTCATTATCTTCACCATCATCATCATCATCATCATCATCACCATCATCATCACCATCATCATCATCATCATCATCATCATCATCATCATCATCATCACCATCATGCCTATCAGGAAGCCAGGTCTTCCATCTTGGAGCCGATGGTTGATGAGGATGAGGAGATGGACTTTGCTGCTCATGAGGAGGAGGACAAGGCGGATGAGTCAGGTGGGTGAGGATTGGTTGGAGGTTTGGCTGGGATGGTAGAAGTTGATTAAAGGGTTTGTTGAGTTGGTTGGTTGGTTTGGTGGTTGGTTGGGTATTTGGAAGGTGGTCGGTCGGTTGGTTAGTTAGTTGGGTGGCTGGGTGGTTGTTTGGGAATTAACTGACTAGGGTTTCATTTTATCATGGTCGTAATGATTTTTGTGTAACAACTTAATTTTTTTTTCAAGATCAAGATATCAACAAGAATGATAATGAAGATGAAGCTAGTGATAAAGAAAGCGAGCACAATGATAAGGAAGATGAAGAAGAAGAAGAAGATAGAGAAAAGAAGCCTGCGGATGATAATGATGCTAAGGAGGAGAATGAAGGAACGTGGGAAAAAGGGGGAGGTAGTGAAGATGAGGAAGACGACGATGAGGATGAAAGAGATAAAGAGAAAGAGTTGATCTTCGGAAGTGAAAGCTCAGAAGATAGTGATTGATTTGATTCAAAGTCCACTTCAAATACAGTTTATAATTAATTTTTTTATTCATGAATTTTCAAAAAATAAAACTATTTTGTTTCGAGAATTTTATCAACATCCAATTTCAATGTTAACAAAAAAATTATTTGAAAAGTTATTGCACTATGAACCGTGGTCTTCGCGTCATGTACGGACAATATATTGACGATTATACACTAGTTGATGTGTAGATAGGGCTGAAAAAATAATAAAAATTCTCTTAAAATTTCACGTCTTGGTGCTTCTACTCAAAATATAGTTTTGAAATCCCCAAAAATATTTTCTTAGTGTTCAATCGACGACCGAAAGAGTCTTGTATAGATATGATGAAAGTGTGTGGTGTTAGTGGGGTCTTGACAGGAGCCTCAAAAGCTTCAGTTGTCAGCGCCTGGCACCACCACCTGCGTGCTGTTGGAGTTCTTGTTGGTTAACTCTCTGAACTTTCGAACCTCGCTGGCAAAACGTCTCTTGCTCTGAGAATTACAACGTCATTGATTATTCCGAGATGATGAATTAAAGTCACAATAATTGTTAAATTTTGGAGCTTTTGGACTCTCAACAATTAATAATTTTGGTTTTTAACTTATTTTTGTTTTTAGAGTTCACAAGAACACACACCTTCTTCTTGGCCCTGTTGAGAAGTTCCTTGTACATGTCCGACCTGGTGTATCTGCCGTAGCTGTCGTTTTTCATCAGCTTGAAAATGTGGTCCTGTGTGGGGGTTGTACGAAAAAGATTCAATAGACACTTTGGAAATTAACTTGGAGGCAAATTCACAGCTTAAACTTATTGCATTTGAAGATTATTTGAATGTTTTAAGCTTTTGAGATCGAGAATTAACGGTATGATATTGCTTCAAAAATAATTCTTATCCATGGCTTAGTACGTTGCAACTTTTTTTCGTCTCAATCCTTCAACAACATCCCAACTTTTTCACCAAAACTCACACTTTCTCCATCAACACTCCCCTCACTTCCATCAAACCCAACTTCCTCCATCATCACCTCACTTCCTCCATCACTACTCCTCCTTCCATTTCTCAACCTTCTCCAACAACCATTCGCCTCCCCAACCAACCTCAGCAACATCGAGGCAGTAGCGGTCGACGGAGCATTCCATGCGCTGCCTTACGATGTCTGCCACTCGACTGTCTACGTTGACAGGGTCCACCGCTCCTGGTGCCAAGTGTTCGCTGGGAGGAAGAGATGGAATATGTGATAAGATGAGGAAAGATGGAAAAAGTGAGGAGGGATGGGAGAAAGATGGAAGGAAGGATGAGAAGGATGATGGGATAGAAAAGGTGAGGATGGATGGGAGGAAAGATGGAAGAAGAGAGGTTATAGAAAATGTGGCGGAGGAGTTAGGACAGGTTAGTGGAGTTGTTAGAGAGTCTAGAAAATGAATTGAGGGGTCGCTGAAAATGAAAAAATATAATGAAAAAACAATTCGAGCGCTTTTGAATAATATGCAATCAGCGCTGTACAACTGTTTTGATTAAATTATATCAGAATGCTACAGCGAGAAACAGAAAAAAAGATAATTTTTAAAATGGAAAAGCTAAAAGCGTGAGATTGTTGAAACTGCTTGATTTATAAAGGATAAGGTTGCCAAAAACATAAACGGTAACGATGAAACTCAGAATCGAAATATTAAACAAACATTTTAACTCGAAATATTAAATAAAAACAACAAGTCCTTCATTCAAACTTGAAAAAAGAGACATCACTGAGAACACGCAAACCCACTCGTAGATCCTCTTCACAGTCTCCTGCACCTTGCTTTGTGGCACCCTCTTCAGCGCCTCACACGCCTTCCAGAACCTTCGTGAGTGGCCCATTATTCATTTATTTTGTTAAGCTTTTTCATAATCCTTTCAGTCTATAAGGTTTTGTACTTTTTTCGATTAACGCCTGTTCCGACCGAGTTAGTATCAATTTAATCTAAAACAAGCGAAACATTTGTATGGCGCTGATAAACACTGTTCACATTCGGTCGTTAATGTTAGAGCTCTAACCCGGCATTAAGCTCATACTTTATACGTGTGTACTTTTCCTTCCATAGTTTACCTCACAAATTGAACAGAATGACACTCTTCTTGCATCGTTGTTATCTTTGCCTTCGAAAAGTGTCAAGCCTCCATGCAATATGCTTCCTAGTCGACAACGCGTTGCCTTCAGCAGCTTCAACAAGTCGAACAACTATGTTGCACAACGTTTTAAATAACTTTCGAAACACTTTCAAAACATTACTTGGGGGTGAATTTTTAAAAATATTCTTTATGATTTATTTTTCTTTTGATTCCCCGCTTGTTAATCCATCACGTCTTCTATCCATGGAACTAATAACTTCTGGCCAGGCAATTACCACCATTAGCGCCTGTTGTTGTTTTGAAGAATCGACATATTACTCCCTAATTGTCATAATCAACGTTTCAGCCTTATACCCCTCGTTAAATCTACCATATTTCCCGTCCATCACACCGTCTGCTTCACCACAATCACCACCATTACCATAACCACCACTTTCAACAATCTCACTGTTAAACACCACTACCATTGACACCACCATTAAAAAGATCATCAACACCACCACCACCACCACCACCACCACCACCACCACCACCACCATCACCACCACCACCACCACCACCACCACCACCACCACCACCACCACCACCACCACCACCACCACCACCACCACCACCACCACCACCACCACCACCACCACCACCACCACCATCATCACCACCACCACCACAATCTTCATCACCAAAACCAACTTGAGATTCTCGGCGCTGAATTCCTTTTCAAGGAAGCTTTGGAAGTGTTCCCTGCCTGTCTGATCCCTCAGCAACTCCTCTATCGAGAAGCTCCATCGGTCCACTGTTCTGTATGGCACGTCCTTACTGGGGGTGGTGAAGGTGGCGATTATATGGGGGTTGTGCGGTGGCAGTAGTAGTTGAATGGTGGTTGTGCGGTGGCAGTAGTAGTTGCATGGTGGTTGTGCGGTGGCAGTAGTAGTTGCATGGTGGTTGTGCGGTGGCAGTAGTAGTTGCATGGTGGTTGTGCGGTGGTTTTCTGGTAGTGATTGTGGTTGGATAGTGGTTGTGTGGTGGTTGTATAGTGGTTTTCCAATGTAGATAGTGTTTGGAAAGTGGTGGTTGTATAGTGGTTTTCCAATGTAGATAGTGTTTGGAAAGTGGTGGTTGTATGGTGGTTGCATAGAGGTGGCAGTGTTTGTATGGTAGTGATAAAGTTGCCTGTATGACGGCTCATTCAAAAAAAGTTTCACTCAGAAAATTGACACTACGAAAACCTAATAAATCATTGGAGCTTCACTTCCATAACTTCTCACCCAGAAAAGTTTACGTGAAAAGCCTTCCACATAAAAGAAGCAGACCTGCTCATAAAACAATGTCACCTCTAAAAAACCTCATCATATAAAAAATTTCATATTTAAAAAAAATCATGTTTCATCATAACATTAGTCTTATGGGTGTTTTGAGCTTAACACCATTATCCTATCTCTCGCATTTTTTCCAGAATAATCCCTACTAAGGTTGGTAGGATGTCACGACGAGGCGTAGAGAGGTACGCCCAAGCAAGGCTTGTTCCGCAGATGCTGCACCAAATGTTTAGTTGATTTACAGTTTAACTTTTAAATTATTTTTAAAGTTTAATAAATAATTATGTATGCATAAAAGATTGTCCGTCCATGTAACTAGTTCCAAGGCATAAGACTTTTCACCCATTCTTGCTACCTGGTTCTTACTGCCTGTTATCATTGTTATCACTTTCATGTTATCACTCTCAAAACTCTACAAGGTTAAGGCCCCTATAATAATAGTTGTATTTTTATTTGTATTGTATTGTATCATATTCATGCTTTCTAAGCCATTGGCGTGGTACAGGTGCACAGTTGAAGCAGAAGTAAGTTAGAAAGCGATTCATCTTCATTCCACTGACGCCTTATACAGCGGCAGGGCAGTCAACGTGAGCTCAGCAGCTTCCTTGCAATCCATTAGTCTTTCATGTTTGCTCGTGTGAGTTTCCTGAATAGCATCCCACTCGTGAGGTCTCCCAACGTATCCCACCCCATAGCCGGTCCTTGCCTTCATTACAATTCTTCGGTCACAGTATCGTCGTTATTGTCTCTTCTTTGTATTCAATCTATTTAAGGTGTTTTAATAACAAGTTTGAATTTGAGGTTTCAAATATTGACTGTAACTATATAAATTAGTTGTAACATAGTTTGTTTTTCTGAGAGTTATAGTTTGTGCTGGCCTAAAAAAATCTTCCGCCAGTTTCAGCTTGAAACCGTAAACCGAAAAATTTTTTGTGACTATAAAAATGTGGACGAAAGAAAAATAGAAAAGAAAAAATCTTCTTTAATTCTTACATCTCAGAAAATGGAATATTCTTCGAAACTCTACGGGGTTAATGTCACTATAATAATATTCGTATTTGTATTTTATTGTATTTTTCAATTGGCATTGGATGTAGTTATAAGAAATTATTATATTATAATTTTTCAAGTGTTCCTATTTTGATTTTGTAGTCAATTTGCTCTTAACTGTTGGCTTGAACTTCTTGTAGCAACAGTTGGTTTGACTTTGGTATCGAATTGTCATTTTTTGCTATTCTTTGTAGCATTTCTAGAAAAAACAAACATTTTCAATAGTTTTTTCATGGGATCATAAGCTTTGGTTACTTCAAAATGTTTGAGATCAATTGATTTGATTCTGTGGTCAATTTTGCTCCTAATTTTCACCTTGGGTTTCTTGTAACCATGCACTTTGGAACATTGGACTTTGTTCCTTTATGTTGTTTGTTGCCATTCTCTGTAGAGTTTCTCGTAACATGGAACATAGTTATTTGGTGTGAATATAAGGTATTATACATCAAAATTTTTTTAAAATTCGATTCCTTTGTCCATTTTGCTTCTTATCTACACTTAAATTCCTCGGCATAATGATTGGCCTGTTTCACGGTAAAGTGTGATGTGGTGAGCCCAGGTTTGAGTTCTGAAAGCGGCAACTCAATTAAAGTACAGACGCCATTCTAGAGTGTCCAGTCGTCTAATAGCCCACAGCGAGTAAAAATAATTTCATGCCTTTGAACCTAGTGCTAAAGGGCGCGTTGAAAATGTCTTGATTAGATTAGATTAAGAAAACGGTGTTGTCTTTATATATGAAGAATAGCGTACATACGAAAAATTTATATGTGCAAAACAGGCATAAAAATGTTTTTTTTTTAAAAAAAAAGAAATTTTTGAAGTTTAAATTATTTAGCGTAAAAATTATTCAATGAAACGCCATTTACAAAATTAAATTGAAAAAACTTGACTGAAAAATTTCACTAAAATTTTTTTTGAAAAAATTTAATTTGAAAATTTTCGTTGAAAATTGATTGAAATTGATTAGAAAAATCCTTACTCAAAAACCAATAAAAGTGATACTTCCAAAAGTCAGGAGGAAATCACCCTACTAAAGTACGTTTAAAAATTGTACATAAAAATACTAAAAAACTCTGTGAATTTTTTTCCACTTGAAACTACTGCAACTTCCATGAACTGGCAACTCGTAAAGAACTCGATCCATAAATTCCCATTCAACAAATTTTAAGGCAAAATTTTTTTTTTTCGAAATAACATTTTATTCCGAGCCATTGCTTGCAAAAGGTTTTTGATGAATAATTATTTAAATGTGCCAATTGTTATCCACCTTTTATGGAACTCTCTTCCCCCCAACCTTACCTCTATTACTTCTCTACTTTGTTTTCGTAAAGATCTAAAAAATTGGTTGTTAAAACAGTACATAGCAGAAATCTCTTGAAAATTGTGTAATTAACGCTTAATAAATAATTTGATTAGATTAGATTGGATTAGACATTTATATAATAATTAAATGAAGAAGTCTCTGATGAAAGACCATTTTTGTTGATTCTTGTGTTAAAAGATTTTTTGCAGAAAATTTTTGAAATTAATTTCTCGGAGAAGTTCTCAATGTTTGAAGGTTGTGTGTGTGAGGAGTGAGAAGGGTGTGCGAAGAGCTGTAGTGAAAGGCGTCGTGGAAGCTTTGCATGGCGAATTCTGGAGTGTATTAACGCTTCAATGTCCATAATGCTGTTGACGGTGAGATAATATGGTGAGCTACTATGGTGAGGTGCTGTGGTGAGATGTTGTGGTGAGATGTTGTGGTGAGATGTTGTGGTGAGATGTTGTGGTGAGATGTTGTGGTGAGATGTTGTGGTGAGATGTTGTGGTGAGATGTTGTGGTGAGATGTTGTGGTGAGATGTTGTGGTGAGATGTTGTGGTGAGATGTTGTGGTGAAATGTTGTGGTGAAATGTTGGGGTGAGATGTTGTGGTGAGATGTTGTGGTGAGATGTTGGGGTGAGATGTTGTGGTGAGATGTTGTGGTGAGATGTTGTGGTGAGATGTTGGGGTGAAATGTTGTGGTGAGATGTTGTGGTGAGATGTTGTGGTGAGATGTTGGGGTGAGATGTTGTGGTGAGATGTTGTGGTGAGATGTTGTGGTGAGATGTTGTGGTGAGATGTTGTGGTGAGATGTTGTGGTGAGATGTTGTGGTGAGATGTTGTGGTGAGATGTTGTGGTGAGATGTTGTGGTGAGATGTTGTGGTGAGATGTTGTGGTGAGATGTTGTGGTGAGATGTTGTGGTGAGATGTTGTGGTGAGATGTTGTGGTGAGATGTTGTGGTGAGATGTTGTGGTGAAATGTTGGGGTGAGATGTTGTGGTGAGATGTTGTGGTGAGATGTTGGGGTGAGATGTTGTGGTGAGATGTTGTGGTGAGATGTTGTGGTGAGATGTTGGGGTGAAATGTTGTGGTGAGATGTTGTGGTGAGATGTTGTGGTGAGATGTTGGGGTGAGATGTTGTGGTGAGATGTTGTGGTGAGATGTTGTGGTGAGATGTTGTGGTGAGATGTTGTGGTGAGATGTTGTGGTGAGATGTTGTGGTGAGATGTTGTGGTGAGATGTTGTGGTGAGATGTTGTGGTGAGATGTTGTGGTGAGATGTTGTGGTGAGATGTTGTGGTGAGATGTTGTAATGAGATGTTGTGGTGAAATGTTGTGGTGAGATGTTGTGGTGAGATGTTGTGGTGAGATGTTGTGGTGAGATGTTGTGGTGAGATGTTGTGGTGAGATGTTGTGGTGAGATGTTGTGGTGAGATGTTGTGGTGAGATGTTGTGGTGAGATGTTGTGGTGAGGTGTTGTGGTGAGATGTTGTGGTGAGATGTTGTGGTGAGATGTTGTGGTGAGATGTTGTGGTGAGATGTTGTGGTGAGGTGCTGTGGTGAAAAAAAAAAGTTCTAGCATCAATAACTTATGGGCAATAAGCAGTAGTGACTCGGAGTTGATTACTGTTTAATGAGCAAAGTAATGCAGCAACGTTCTAATAATCCTCACAGCGTTGTCTCCTGCTCCCAGAGCTCTGTGTTGTCGGAGCTCCAAGGGTTGGGCGGATCTGAGGCACTCAGGAACCAGTCGTAGTCCCTGTACGTCTCGAAGAAGGTGCCGTAACTACGGGTGAATTGACGTAGGTTGAAGTATAAATGGGTACGCATGAGACATGGATGAGCTAGGTGCTTATTTTAAATGACAGTTGCACGAAAATTGTTATAAAAGGTTGTGCAGTTGGGAGAAAGAATGCAATTAAGTAACGATGTGAAAGTAATAGTCTTGAGTTTGTTTAAAACCAAACATATTGTTCGCTTGAGTTCATTTGCTTATCTTATCTGCCACACTCGCACATGTTGGTTCTTTTAATTTGAAAAAAGAAATTTAATGAAACATTTTCAAGAAAATAGCAGAAAATCATTTTAATGTCCCCTAAGAAAGCCTCTAACATGGCCATGACGTCTTGAAAAAGATTTGAAAGTGATTTAGAAACCTCCTTTTTTCATTTTTAATTTATTTTATAAATTTATTCCATAAAAGTCTTTCATTGAGAACCTTTGCAAGGACCAAAGCATAACAAGAGTAAAAACCTTTCGGGCTTTCAGATAAAACTTTTTTTTGCAAATGAAACAAAAACGGAACAAACAGAACTTTGTGAAGAATTCACTAAAATTGACCCCGTTGACAGTTCTCAAATCAAAATTTTGCGAACCTTTCGACCGCCTTGGACACTTTGGTTCTCCTTCGATCAAGCAGTCGTTCCAAAAGCTCTATCTGTCGGTGTGTGTTTTCCCTTCGTTTGTTTGCTTTCAAGTCCACGCTTTGTTTTTATTTTTTGTTTTATTTTTTACCGTGTTCATGCTTTTTCGTTTTCAAGTGTTTTTTCAAGTAAATTCATTCTTCTTCGTACTTGGAATTTTAATGCAAAGCCATTAAAGGAAATTTTCGATAGTTAAACGTCTTAATTGAAACAAGTTTGGGTAAGATAACTGGAGCCACGTACTCATAAAACTATCGGACACCATCGCAACAGTAGTACCAAAAAACTCATTAAATACTAAATCTGTACAGTTTATCACACATCTCCACCACCACAGCTGAAATAACAAAACCACATCAGCATAAAAACATTTTTACATCCACACCACCACAGCCATTCCACAACATCTACACCACCACTGCCATTCCACGACAGCCACACTACGACAGCCACTCCACCACAGCCACTCCACCACAGCCACTCCACCACAGCCACTCCACCACAGCCACTCCACCACAGCCACTCCACCACAGCCACACCACCACAGCCACTCACTACAGCCACACCACCACAGCCACTCACCACAGCGACACCACAACAAACCTCTGTCTTTAAGAAGTTAATTTCGTTTTGGCCTCCTCCGTTGGTGCTTTTGAGAGAGGGACAAATGGAGCCTCCGAATACATTGTAGGAGGGCTGTGGTGTGGTGGTGTTAGTGTGGGGCCTTGCTTGGTGTTGTGCTATGGTGGTGGTGTTGAGAGTGGTGTCATGATGGCGGTGTAGAAATCTTGGTGTTATGGTATTGGTAAAAAAAATAACTTTTTGTCATTCTCTTTATTAAATCAAATCTAGACAAGCGCTGGAAAGATTACAAAACATGGCGTGATATCGAAACAAAAGAAAAATAAATCGAAACAAAAGAAAAATAGATCGAAACAAAAGAAAAATAAATCGAAACAAAAGAAAAATAAATCGAAACAAAAGAAAAATAGATCGAAACAAAAGAAAAATAAATCGAAACAAAAGAAAAATAAATCGAAACAAAAGAAAAATAAATCGAAACAAAAGAAAAATAAATCGAAACAAAAGAAAAAAAATCGAAAAAAACAACGTTCTGAAATAAAATTTAACTTCGGAATCGAAAAAAATAAACAAAAAATATTAATTTTAATTTAAAAAATTCTATTTTGAAGTTAAAGTTCATGAACCTTTTGGAATGTTTTGGCCTGTTTCAGTGTCCTGCATGTCTTCTTGATATCCACCTCCGTGGTGTTCACGCACCCCGGCTGTACGAAACAAGATTTTGTGGTTTGTTTTTTATACCTTTTACAAATATTTTTTCGTTTTTTTGTTTTTTTTTTACTCTTTTTTATACTCTTTTGTTTCATTTATTAAACTATTTTTTGGCGTTTTTTGTTTTTAAATATGTTTGAGGTTCTGTTGTTTTTTTTTTCGTTTTTTGTGTTGTTGTTTTTTTTAAATATTTTTGTTGGGGTTTTTTCAACAGTACGAGCGTTAAATACTCGTTTTTTTTTGTTTTTAGGAGAAGCTGATTAATTGCATCGTTCAATTTTGAACCAGCTCTTCTCGAGAAAAATGTTCTCCGCACACAATTTGACCTTCCGGTCAAAGATTGCAAAAAAACCTAAAATTTCGTTGATAGTGATAGTTTATTGACTTTTCACTTGAGCAAAATATAGTTGAATTTTTTATATTTATATAAAAATGTTAGTTTCGTATACAATCTTATTGAGTTCAGTTTGTGGATTTTTTTAAAATTCTTAGAGAGTCATAAGCATGTTTCATCGAATGCCTGTGATAGATGACTTCTGGAAACCTTCATTAAAATGCTGATGATGATTGTGGAAACAGTGATGGTGGTGATGGTGGTGGTGGTGGTGGTGGTGGTGGTGGTGGTGGTGGTGGTAGTGGTGGTGGTGGTGGTGGTGATGATGATGATGATGATGATTAGAGATAATCACGTTGATACCGCGGGGCGGTGAACATCCCAGTAAGCTCTCTCTTGACTGTCCAGTATCTGTCTGTCCAGTTTGTCTCTTTTCTTGTCCACCCTGTGTGGTAGGTGTGTGCTGTGTGTGTTTTGCTGCATGTGTGTTTAATGTGTTGCTATGTGCGTGTTTTTATGCGTTTTGTTATGTGATTTTCATTCAATTTATTGACGTGTTTGTGGTTTGTGTTTTTTCGTTTATTTTTTCAGCTTCTAGGTGTTATTTTAATATATTTTATGTGTACGTTTGTTTATGTTTGCGTACGTTTCAGTAATATTTATGTATAGTTTTGCGTATCTTTACGTACGTATGTATAATTCATATGCGAGCACGTGTGTGTGTGTGTGTGTGTGTGTGTGTGTGTGTGTGTGTGTGTGTGTGTGTGTGTGTGTGTGTGTGTGTGTGTGTGTGTGTGTGTGTGTGTGTGTGTGTGTTTATGTGTATGTGTATGTGTATGTGTGTGTGTGTTTGTGTGTGTGTGTGTGTTTGTGTGTGTGTGTGTGTGTGTGTGTGTGTGTGTGTGTGTGTGTGTGTGTGTGTGTGTGTGTGTGTGTGTGTGTGTGTGTGTGTGTGTGTGCGTATGTATATGTGTCTGTGTGTTTTGATATTTCTCTCGAGAGGATGACCCAATTCATTGGGCGCCTAGATGTGGCCTGCGATATTAATGGTGGTGGGGTGGTGGGATAAAATGAGAATTAGGTCGATCAATCAGTTTCTCAAGGCGGGGTCCTCATGAAGGAGGTGGGTCATGGCTCTTGTGGGTTCAAGTATTCGTCAGAAGAATTTGAAAATAAAATCAATTTCCTCATCTCCATGACGCAGTTTCTGGGCGATATAGAACATAATACGAATGTTATTATGCTGCCATTAAAGGCAGTTTTAAGGCCACTGATATGCTCTTTTATAGTCTTCATTGATTCATGGTATGCCGTTTATGTTGAAAGTATTTTCTTCAGAGATGCTAATATTTTTAAAAGCATGATTGGCGATTCATAAAATTGTCATTTTACTCCAACGTTAAAAATGAACTCAATATTCGAATCGAAAAGAACGAAAATCTTTTATTAATCCCAGTTTCAATGCTAGTGGAATGATTGAATACTGGAAAATTCCTAACAATCAGTTCCCGAAGCTTTGTGAGAGCAACAGTTGATGCAGAAAAATTTAAGCTGTGACTCATTTCTGGGTTTTTGAGATTCATTGATTGGAATCTATAGTCAGTTTTTGATTCTTTGCAGCAGACAATTGACAGTTCTTGTGACATTCAGCTGTTGTTGATTTCGTTTTTTTTTCTCTTTCATTTCGATTGTTCACTATGCTCTCTGCCGTCTCCAGCGTTTGTCTGGATTTGCTTCAATAAAGAATAAATTAAAAGACGTTCTTAGGTAGTTGCAGTTCAAACAGAGAACGTTTTTCTCAACACGACATTGTCTTTCGCTGATGGTTGGCGAACTAGTCTCTATAATGCCAAATTCAGAGCTCGCTTTTTGACTTCACTCTAACTTGAGTGTTGAAAAGCGACAAGCCAAGTAAGGAACAGTAGCCGTGTTATAATGAATTAGGCACCCAGGAGCCCAGCAGTGAATAAGACCGTTTCTCTGGGAAGATTTTAAACGTTCGGGTGAAAGGCGCAAAACAAAATCATTGATCAGCTCAGATTAATGTGGTTTACAGTACAATGGCACCGGGTCATTCGACCTCTCCAATGCACCCTCCATCCCTTCCCAATCAATTTGCTCATTGTGGCGTTCAACATTAATCTCCTCGCCACTCCAGCCTTCTTTCAGGTCCCTCCCTATTTCACTTTTACTTTCACTTTTACTTTGTCAATCCATGAAATTTTTTATTAATTTGTTCAAAGCCGATCTATGAAAGTTATTTTTAAATTGTTCAAATCAATTAATAAGCTTCATTCCAGAGCTTCAAATCGCTGCTTATTATTTCTTAGTAATATATTTACTTGAGAGCTCTTTCATTCTTTCACTGTTGCATTCATACAAGGAGCTTTTCCAGTGCCACTGCTCACTGGCCACTCTCCCACACCGCAATCAATACTACATATAAAAATTCCCGAATTCTCAGTAGTAACAATTTTATTGGCCCTTTCAACTGGAAGCTTATCAATAGTTCAAAGAATTCAGAAAATTTAAAAGTTTTTGTTTCTATGAATAAAAGCGAAGCATAAATTTATACTGGAAGTAGGAAAAGTAAAGATTTTCTGTCATTTGCGGATGTTTGGAAAAATAAGATGAAGCTAACAAAACAAAATGTGAACGTCTTCATAATAACCAGTACAATCACCCTTGTAAACTATTTATCCTTAGAAATTATTGGAGAAAAAACCAATCTACTTGAATCTAATCAAAGCGTTTGTATAGTGTTGATTACACACTGTTTGTGCAAGTGAGACAAACGCCATGACAACCGTTGTCAGATCAAAGATGAAAACGAGGGATAGATGGCGTGGGAAAGAGTGTAAATACGCAAAGAACGTTCTGGAAGGAAGAATGGAGACTTCAAAAGTCCATCATTGTACCCTTGCATACGGTCCATGCAAGCATGTGTGGGTGTGCAGGTGTCTCTTGAAGTTTTGTTCAAGCACATACCTCTGGTTGGTAATGAGGTGAAGGATGGTGATTGGAAATTTAATGTTGAGCAGGTGAAAAGAAATCGGACAAGGATGCAAGTTCATTGTTTTGACGAAGTGTTTTAACTGTGCCCAGTCATCCCTGGAGAAGGCGCTGAATCCATAAAAACATCAAAGAAAAAAAACAATGAGCTTGTAAATGGGAATGACTGGTGACACAAATATTGTGCCGTTAGTTCCTGTTTTTGCACTAAAGTTTTTGTTTAACAAGGACTCCAAGAAAAAAACTTTTGAAAGCGACTCAACGGATTGAATGAACCTCTTTTGACAAGCGGAACTCAATCTAATTTTTGAAAAATAGAAAAAAAAACATTTTATGCAGAATTATTTAATTTTTTTATTAAGAATTGTTCATTATTTATTAAAAATGATTATTAAAACTAATTACGATTTCTTTCAAAGAAACCCCATTAAGGCAACATAAATGGCTAGAAGCTTTAATGCCCTGGTGAGCCATAACTTAGGCTTTGTGCTGGACTCAATGGCGACACACTGCAACACTGGAACAACCTTTTTCATTTTTAGCTTCCTTCTTTCGTATGCTTTCATTCCATGCTTTGGAACTCCAATCTACCTAATGTATACGCCATTTGGAACATAATACCGCTCGTACATCTCGATGCTTGCCTTTCTTCAGGCTCTTTGGTCATGTTTAGTCCTTCCTCGCATTACTTTCAATTTGTGTGATTTGAAAAATTCATAAGCGACAATGTCTTCGCGACGTCTTTTATATGTTTCAAGCATCGCCCAGCCTCGCCACCTTTCCTATAACTTTTCATTTCCTTTCCACAATTCACACTACCATTTTTAAGACCAGCCCTAACAACCAAACCACTAACGACACAGCCACACAAAAGTCGATTTCAACAAACAACAGTTAACAAGCAAACAACCAACACAACATCATCCACCATTGACATCACCAGACATCTTTATCACTTCCGCCACCACCAACAAAACCACCACCAACAAAACCACCACCAACACAACCACCACCAACACAACCACCACCAGCACAGCCACCACCAACACAACCACCATCAACACAACCACCACCAACACAACCAACAAAACCACCAACACAACCACCACCAACACAACCACCATCAACACAGCCACCACCAGCACAGCCACCACTAATACAGCCACCACCAACACAGCCACCACCAACACAACCACCACCAACACAACTACCACCAGCACAACCACCACCAACACAACTACCACCAGCACAGCCACCACCAACACAACTACCACCAACACAGCCACCACCAACACAACCACCACCAACACAACCACCACCACCACAACCACCACCAACACCAACACAACCATCACCAACACAATCACCACCAACACAGCAACCATTCACCAACACCTTCACCACATCCACCACCAACTTAGCTTGAGCCTCAGCTTGCAGGAATATAAATTCCCACTTCTTGGCGTAAGTCTTCTGCAGACAGGCCAAGTTCTCTGCCTCAAAGTCCGCCAGCTCAAGGCGCTGCTTGTTCTGCATAGTTCTCTTGCACAGGTACACCGCTGTGGGTAGCGTGGAGTTTTAACGAGTTCATTTCAAGCCTTGAAAGACCTTCTAAAATCGTTATCTTGTTTCGAACATGAGACGTTGGTGTGGAGCCAATTGGAACAAACTGGTACGAAGCAAAAGCAATTATTATTTAAAGTTAATGAAAGTCCATCAGAAGGTAGGGAATGTGGCGTGAACAAAAAAATGTGAGCGAATTGGGACGTTTTTGGTGTGCTAATGAGGCATTAAAACATGGATAAGGGTAATTTAATAACAAGAGGTTCATGCAATTAATCGGCTAACTTAGGCGGTCATAAAGGAGCTTTAAAGGCTTCTCTGAAAGAAATGCACGTGTGAGGAATGGCTGCTTCAGGGAAGAAAAGTCGTAAAGAGGGGTTAAGAGTCGCGGAATAGAGGCGGAATTTTCACGTTGAATTAAATCCCAACGTTTATGCCTCTCATCAAGGATTCATGCCGAATTGGAAGCACCAATGATGCTCGCGACAATGATACTTTAAATGAATTAAAGAAGATAGAAGTTGCAAAAGACAGAAGCTGCTAAATTCTTTCGAAGTGTAGAGCTTGCCGCGTATTGTCTGGATTTGACAGGTAAGGTTTTTGAAAAAGAACTGCCCGTTTGGTTACTCGCGCAGTCGCACAAAGGCACCAACACACCGTAGTCGACGTCGTCAGGCTCAATGTTGGAGCTGGACCAGAGACAGGGAGTCTGTGAAGAGAGGTGTTTTGGTGGAGAATTTTCAAAGATAGTTACTTTGAGTGGCACTCGTGGTTGTAATGTTTTTGTATTTGCGAAAATAGGCATGTTGTGTCCAAAATGATTATGATTGTGGTTATGTGGAAAGGTGTTTTTGTAAGTAATTGGAGTAGTTGTGGCTGTGTTTGAGTGTGTTGTTGTGAGGACGTGTGCGGAAGAGTGATTAGTGGCGGTCTGCATAGTGCTTGTTTGGCGCGCTCTGGTCTTTGTGAGTTACTCGCATGCTTCAGAGTGTTTCTTCATTTTTATGACATCTTCATCTGTTTCTGTTTGCGTGTTTGTACGTCTTTTTGAGCGCGTTTTTACGTGTTTCGAAGAAAAGAATGGTTAAAGTTAGATCAAAAACTATAATGAAATTTATAAAGATATTTCAGCCTTTGCATCCTTGTCCGAAAGAACAGGCGTTTATTCAACTTAATTTAACATAAATTTATGACTGCGTACAAAGCGATGGTGTTGTTGAAAAATAAAAACGATGCGTTGTAAATAATTGAAAAAATAAAATCTTTTATGAGCGCCATCCGTGCCATAACTCCTCATTCACTTTGTATCGTGTTCGATGCCTGCAAGTCCCTTGTGATAACTTAGCATGCCTTCGTGAATTGAATGTCAAAAAATATTTCTGTTTATAAATAATAAAAAACAACTATTCTACAATTTCTCTGCTTCACATACTTCACCACGAAAAAATTCGTATTGAAAATCAATTTTCTTATTCGTTTGACGACAATCCATGCAGTCATTCAGTCCAAGCCGAAGCCAGTGCTAAGATGCATGATTGTATTTTATCTGACCCTCGTCGAACGTGATAGGAAAGAAGGCGAAATAACTAACAAATAAAAATAATAATAAAATTCTTTAAAAATTAAAAAGTAATTATTTAAAAATTAAAAAATAATTATTTAAAAATTAAAAAATTAAAAGCTTCAACTTTTATGACGCCGATTCTGATAGTATATCTTTTTCATTTGAATTTAAAGATTTTTCGGATTATTTAAATTTTATAAGTATTTTAATAGCATTTTAAAGTTTCTGTAGATCACTTTTATTTCTTTCCACCCACACCGTCGACCTGGAAACGGTAGTAGGTGTTGTCGTTTTTGATGGTGAGAACGTGGTCGTCTATGGGGAAGATGTAGCCATGAATGGACAGGAGGTGAGCCAGGTGTAAGGAATCAACTGGCGTGGGAAGATGTGGTGGTGGTGGATGGATAGTGGTAGATGGATGGTGGATAGATGGATGGTGGATAGATGGTGAATGCATGGTGGTAGATAGAAGGTGGATGAATGGATGGATGGTAGATGAATGGTGGATGAATGGTGGTAGATGAATGGTAGATGGATGTTGGTGGATGGATGATGGTAGATGGATGGTGGTAGATGGATGTTGGTGGATGGATGATGGTAGATGGATGGTGGTAAATAGATAGTGGTAGATAGATGGTGGACGGACGGTGGATGGATGGTGGTAGATATATGGTGGTAGATATATGGTGGTAGATATATGCATGGATGATTGTAGATGGATGTTGGTAGATGGATGGTGGTAGATGGATGGTGGTAGATGGATGTTGGTAGATGGATGGTGGTAGATGGATGGTGGTAGAATGATGGTGGTAGATGGATGTTGGTAGATGGATGGTGGTAGATGGATGGTGATAGATGGGTAGTGGTAGATGGATGGTGGTAAATGGATAGTGGACGTACGGTGGATGGATGGTGGTAGATATATGGTGGTGAATGAATGGTGGAGGAGTAGATGAGCGGATATTGGGCAGATGGGGCTACATAGTGATGAGTGATTGATGGGCGAAAGTTGGATAGAGGGTAAATGGATGAAGGTGAGATATTGTAGAAATTGGCATTAAGAGTGATTAGCAAAATGGGGGAAGGTGGGAATGGTGGTGATGCTTGCAAGCAGCATTATGTTGGTCATGAATGAAAAAACCTCATTAACTGGGAATGGAGTGGCTAATGAGAAAGAAGAAACTGGGAGGTAGACTGACATTGTGATCAAAATGGTCGTTGAGCAAATAGAAAAAGATTGATGGATTTAAAAGACCGGAAGATTGAGGATGCAAATGATGAAAGATTGCATAACAGCAATCGTCGTATTAGTCTAGTAGCGAACAGGCTACTTCAGTTGAGCAAATAAACGCAGAGCACTGAGTTTGCTTGAAGGAGGCAATTAGTATTCGGCGAAAAAAAAGTCTGTTTCGGAAACTCAAGGTAAAGCCGTGTTACTGAGTGGCTTAGCGACTGGGAGACTAGACGAGATTCATTGATTCTGATGCAAGAGGTTGCACGAAGACTCAACAGCGAATAAAATATTCGTGGTGTGTTCGCTTATGTGAGCATTGCAAAGGTTTGGGCTAGGTCGGACTGGATCAAAAAGAGGCAAAAAAACTTGACTACAATCTGTGGGAATTTCAAAGAAAATAAGTGCTGTGGTGTTGCATGCAATTTGCGTTTCCATGCATATACAATCTGAAAGTAATTCTTTTTTTTGAGTCAATTTTTAAATTGGTTCGAAGTTTAATTCGGCATATCATGACTGAAACACATTTTCCGAACAAAAGTTTGCTTTCTCTTCCAGCTCGTACATCTATTTCTGTTGCAGCTTTTGAATACATTACAGAATCGTATGTTTTTTTTTGTTTTTTTGTTTCATTTTCAACGCATTACAAAGTTTTAAGCATTGTGATTTTGTGTTTTGTTTAATGAATGTCTTATGCTGTCTTCTTTCTTTGTGACAGAAGAAAGATGGATAGACCTTCCTAGCATCACAATCAGCAACGTTGCAGCTCCACAAGGAAATCTTTGGATGCTTTCCACTGCTTCGAGGCGTTCCTGCAACTCATACGCAAGTGAATGACTATCCAACGTCTGCTGTACTAGACTCCGCATTTCGCATTTCAGCGCAAGTCATGTAACAGACCTAAAATTCGAACTAAATGCCATGAAAATCCACTTCATCCTATGAAACTCAGAAGATACTTACGAGGGTTTCTATGTTGCGTCAAGTTAGTTTATTCGAAGGTAAATTAAGAATGGACATTTTATTTGACTGGCATTTTGGATAGGGCTATTTCTCTTGGCCTGCAGCTTTAAAAGGCGCAGAAAGATTTAACAAGTGTAATTAAAAGACAAATAGCTTCTAGGGAAATCGTAGCTTTGGAGATTCGAATAAACACATCGTAACCCAAGGACCTTGCGTGGTTTGTGAAGTGTTTATAGATCCACGACGGGTTGAGGATGCATGTTTGCGGATGGGAAAAACGAAAAGGTTTTGAAAAATTTAAAAAAGAAAAATGAAACAATAAATAAAAAAAAATAAAAAAGTAAAAAAACAAAAAATGAAAATTTATAAGAGACGGAAAGGGTAAAAAACAGATGGGAAAACAACAGTAACCTAATGATGAAGATCAAAAACAATGAGGACCTTTGGTTTAAAAGCAAATGGTATGAAATAAGCTATGGGCGACTCGAAGTTGGGAAAAATTTTCGAAGATAAATGGTTGAATAAATATAATAAGCAGCATTCAGAAACAGCATTAAGCGTACAGACGCACACACAAACACCCTTACACGAAGACACTTAACCAAATATTCGCCTGTTAAATAGATCTTCATAAAAAACGATTACGAAACGACACATTAACAAAAATAGAAAAGTATTAAAAGAATCGAGGCGGAATGAAGAATGATTGAAAAATGAATGATGATAGAAGAATGAGAAAGAGAGGATGGAAAAAAAATGGAAGATGGATGAAAGAAAAATTAGAAATTATGGAAAAAGGAAAAAAGATGAAAAAAAACTGAAAGAAAAATGAAGAAAATATGCAAACAAATGGAAAGAAATTTTATATCGGGACCAGGAGTTAGAGAAAAGAAATCATGGTGGTATCTTGGAGAGGCATGAGTCTGAAAATATTGATTGAAAACGATGAAACGGCTTTGGTAAGCTTAAAAGAAAATGACTGTAGTGACTGAGGAGTGTTGAGGTGGAAGGCAACAGAGAAGTTGTGTGAGTCAGCCTGGAATGATTCTGAGCTTTGTGGAAACACGATGAGGTGCGCATGAATAATTGAAGTGCTGAAAGTTGCATGCGATTCAATTCGCGTGTGATGAATGTTGCAGGGCTTAAAATTGCTTCAATTGAAAATTAAAATAACTAGAAAAAGAAACTACCAAATCGAAGCGGAGTTCGCAAGTGAATGTTTGTGACAGAGAAACGAGAAGAGACTGTGAAAAGATACTTTCTTGCTGCATGAGAGGAGGTTAGTGGGGTGAGGCTTCTCAAGTAGTTATTCCTCTCGGTTCTTCTCCATATAAAATGTCCTTGAGACAGGCTCCGTGCTAAATTCACGATGTGAGGCTCCACCCT
>OX387247.1:3941718-3951718 GCA_947562095.1 Branchellion lobata | reverse complement strand
GGTGTCGCTAGCTGCGCAGAAGGCGTCCCAGAAGAAGCATTAAGAATTTTAGGGAAGGATCAATGGTGAGAAGGATGGTGCGTTACTCAACTAAGTGACGTGACCAAAAAGTTGGAAGGGAATGAATGGATGGCCATCTGAAAAGCTGATAAGACTTCACATATTTGAAGAAGGTTTGCTATAATAAAATTTTTGATGTTTCAAACATACACAACGGGAAGTGCAAAACGGGAAGGAAGCTTAGGAGGTTATATTCCACCAGCAACTCCAAGGCACCAACGATGTTTGCTTCGACATCAAAGACCATCATTCTGCAGGCCGTAAAAATCGCCGTTACAACTCCAATTTGCCTCGGAATGCTTTCTTCTTCAGAGAAGGACCTTAATACGCTCAGCACTGATTTTGAATCTGTATTTTCAATTTTTTATTCTCCCATTTATATTTTTTAATTTTTTCAAACTTTTAAAAAAATTTTTAAATGCAAGTTTTAAAATATGTTCTGATGGCGGCTGGAAAGCTCCCTTGTGTTTCTTTAAAAATTCTTCTCTTAGGCAAACATTATAAGGAAATAAAAAAAAACTTCCAAAAGGTTCTTATGTTTGAAGGCCTCATCTATCAAGTCTCCCTCCCTTCCTCCCTTTCACAAGATGTAACTTGAGAATATTCTGTTCATGTTCCAAGTGAGGGAAGGCTGGAGTGGCCCGAATAAAAGTTGCATACCTCCAAATAAGTCGTCATTTAGTTCAAAAATGCCCTTGAAAATTCATTTGTCTGAATTAGAAATTTACATCTTCCAATCACTCCAACCAACAAAAAATCCTATATACAAACACTCCAACATACAAACACTCCAACATACAAACACTCCAACATACAAACACTCCAACATACAAACACTCCAACATACAAACACTCCAACAAACAAACACTCCAACAAAAAAACATCCCAACATACAAACAATCCAACATACAAACACTCCAACATACAAACACTCCAACATACAAACACTCCAACATACAAACACTCCAACATACAAACACTCCAACATACAAACACTCCAACAAACAAACACTCCAACAAAAAAACATCCCAACATACAAACAATCCAACATACAAACACTCCAACATACAAACACTCCAACAAACAAACACTCCAACATACAAACACTCCAACAAACAGACACTCCAACAAACAAACACTCCAACAAACAAACACTCCAACATACAAACACTCCAACAAACAAACACTCAACATACAAACACTCCAACCTACAAACACTCCAACATACAAACACTCCAACATACAAACACTCAACATACAAACACTCCAACAAACAAACACTCCAACAAACAAACACTCAACAAACAAACACTCCAACAAACAAACACTCCAACATACAAACACTCCAACATACAAACACTCCAACAAACAAACACTCCAACAAACAGACACTCCAACAAATAAACACTCCAACAAACAAACACTCCAACATACAAACACTCCAACAAACAAACACTCCAACATACAAACACTCCAACCTACGAACACTCCAACAAACAAACATTCCAACAAACAAACACTCCAACATACAAACACTCCAACATACAAACACTCCAACAAACAAACACTCCAACATACAAACACTCCAACCTACAAACACTCCAACAAACAAACATTCCAACAAACAAACACTCCAACATACAAACACTCCAACATACAAACACTCCAACATACAAACACTCCAACATACAAACACTCCAACATACAAACACTCCAACAAACAAACACTCCAACATACAAACACTCCAACAAACAAACACTCCAACATACAAACACTCCAACAAACAAACACTCCAACATACAAACACTCCAACAAACAAACACTCCAACAAACAAACACTCCAACATACAAACACTCCAACATACAAACACTCCAACATACAAACACTCCAACATACAAACACTCCAACATACAAACACTCCAACATACAAACACTCCAACAAACAAACACTCCAACATACAAACACTCCAACATACAAACACTCCAACATACAAACACTCCAACAAACAAACATTCCAACAAACAAACACTCCAACATACAAACACTCCAACATACAAACACTCCAACAAACAAACACTCCAACAAACAAACACTCCAACATACAAACACTCCAACATACAAACACTCCAACAAACAAACACTCCAACATACAAACACTCCAACAAACAAACACTCAACATACAAACACTCCAACCTACAAACACTCCAACATACAAACACTCCAACATACAAACACTCAACATACAAACACTCCAACAAACAAACACTCCAACAAACAAACACTCAACAAACAAACACTCCAACAAACAAACACTCCAACATACAAACACTCCAACATACAAACACTCCAACATACAAACACTCCAACATACAAACACTCCAACAAACAAACACTCCAACAAACAGACACTCCAACAAATAAACACTCCAACAAACAAACACTCCAACAAACAAACACTCCAACATACAAACACTCCAACATACAAACACTCCAACAAACAAACACTCCAACAAACAAACACTCTAACATACAAACACTCAATATACAAACACTCCAACAAACAAACACTCCAACAAACAAACACTCTAACATACAAACACTCCAACATACAAACACTCCAACATACAAACACTCCAACATACAAACACTCCAACATACAAACACTCCAACAAACAAACACTCCAACAAACAAACACTCAACAAACAAACACTCCAACATACAAACACTCCAACAAACAAACACTCCAACATACAAACACTCCAACAAACAAACACTCCAACATACAAACACTCCAACAAACAAACACTCCAACAAACAAACACTCCAACAAACAAACACTCCAACATACAAACACTCCAACAAACAAACACTCCAACAAACAAACACTCAACAAACAAACACTCCAACATACAAACACTCCAACAAACAAACACTCCAACAAACAAACACTCAACAAACAAACACTCCAACATACAAACACTCCAAAATACAAACACTCCAACAAACAAACACTCCAACATACAAACACACCAACAAACAAACACTCCAACATACAAACACTCCAACATACAAACATTCCAACATACAAACACTCCAACATACAAACACACCAACAAACAAACACTCCAACATACAAACACTCCAACATACAAACACACCAACAAACAAACACTCCAACATACAAACACACCAACAAACAAACACTCCAACATACAAACACTCCAACATACAAACACTCCAACATACAAACACTCCAACAAACAAACACTCCAACAAACAAACACTCCAACATAAAAACATCCCAACATACAAACACTCCAACAAACAAACACTCCAACATACAAACACTCCAACATACAAACACTCTAACATACAAACACTCCAACATACAAACACTCCAACATACAAACACTCCAACATACAAACACTCCAACAAACAATAAATCAAACTCTCGAACAAACACAGGCTCCAACAGCTGGTAAGAACGTTTCAAAGGGGAGGAAGACACGAACCCTTTTGAAGACCAGAGACGAGGGACTCTCAATGTCCTTGGACGAGGTCGAGAACTCCAAGTCCGTTTGGTTCTGCGAGAAGTGCAGAATGCGCTTGTTGGACCTCCTGTTGTACTGCGACATCTTCTGTGGCGTCTGTGCGATCAATTCCTGTTTACGTGCTCAGTTTGCAACCCATGAAGCATTCAGTGCCTGCCAAGAAATTGATTTATCAATATTTTGTTATGTTCCAGATGGACGTTTGTCGTCTCTGTGTTTGTTTGTGTTGGTGTTTGGTGGTCCTTTGTCGATGGTGCATCCAGGATGGGGCACTTACCAAATACCGTTTCTTCTTGTGAGCCGTTTTAGTTAAACTTGTGCAATCTTTTAAACAGAAACGTCTGGCAGTTGAACAGTTTCCAAGAGCATTGCAGTTTCCAACAATAAAGTACTTAAGTCATCCGATTTGTTTGCATTTCCCGAGCAGCTCGCCAGCCGTTTGTTTCAATTTTGTTGTTAACTTTAAAAAATACAAATGTGCTTTTCAGCTTTAAAAGCTTCTGTTCAACAGCTCACCAGGAATTTCAACATGTTAAAAATAAAGCTAATCAAGCGGCAATCTGGAACGCGCTGTTCCTACACAGCCATTAAGTGTGTTCTCAACTCTTTTGTCCCTTTTAAGCAGCATCCGAAGCAATAGAAGTTCTTATATAGACGGCCACGCAGACGACAATTTATTCGTTCGAGGCAAACTACACGCATGTAAGGCAATCCTTCCACGTATCAGCTAAGTGAAAAACTAATGGAAATTTTCTTAATGTGTTGATGCTAGTTAAACGCTAGAACAAAACATAATAAGTTAATTAAATTAATAATTATTTCCAGACTTGAGAAAGAATTCCGTTTCGAACTGACAATTAGAAAGCAAGCGAAAGATGAAAGGCATGGCAAAGAATTGTATCATGGTTTCTTTTGACCGGCTTTCCGTGAACATGAGAAAGATCTGAATAAGAAAACATATTCTTAAAATCCTACAACATGCTCATCTTACCATAATGAAACATTCCTCAATAGTTGTTTGATCTGGTTATTAGCTATGATTAAATTCAAAATTTTTGAAGCTCAATACTTTGTTTATTAAGTATGGTCCTTTTATTTTGTTTTTGGTATCATTGTAGTTTAGGTTAGGTTTTTCTCCTAGTTTGATTTTAGCATGCTCTGTAATATTTTCAACGGCAGACTAGACTTGCTTGAATAAAAACCAAAAAAATAATTTAAAAGTTAAACTGTAAATCAAATAAAAATTTGGTGCAGCATCTGCGGAACAAGCCTTGCTTGGGCGTACCTCTCTACGCCTCGTCGTGACATCCTACCAACCTTAGTAGGGATTATACTGAAAATTAATGCGAGAGGACTAGAATAAGGGCGTTAACGCCGAAACCTCCATATGACTTGGATTATACATATGCTAACTGGAAGAAATTCAAAAGTTGCTTATTTTCAGTTCAGCACGGCTTCCTTCAAAAATAAGCCGTGGTTTATGTGTTTGTGGCTCGTGTGCGTGACTAAGGATGTGAGACTGGTCGAGTGGGCGAGTCTGCAAGGTGATAAAGTTACTTGGCATTATGCAGGCGAGAAGCAGGGAGCACATAAAGATGGCTTAGTGACTTGGTGTTTATGTGAAGAGGTTGGCAAGAGTTTTTAGGTACGATTATGTTTTTGTGGCCGTGTTAATTGGAAAGTGAAGATTTATTTTTTATTTTTTATTTTTCTTAAAAGCAACGTCTTACAGAAGATTCAAGCAAGTCTCATTGATTGATGCCTACGATGACATTATGCATAGAAGCACTCAGCAACCACTACGAGTGCTTCGTTAGAGGCTCGCCTGAGAAAGCAGCATGAAACGTGTTTGCCATTACGCTCTCAAATTCGCTCACATTTTATGATTCAGCGAACCTAAATTTAATTTTTTTTAATCATTCATTAACGAAACAAATTTGCATTGAACAAACCTGCAAATCTCATGCAGTCCAAGTTTTATACTTGTAAGGATCAATAAGGCAATGTCCTACTACCTTTGTGAACCAAATATTTCAGTATTAAGTACATTTTCAAATAAATTCTCGAATAAAACCATGCATTTATTAATTTTTTTAGATAAATAATGGAAATATTTATGTTTTATAATAATCCTACAGTATGCACTGTTTTAGCACTGGAAGTCTTTTTATGAGTACGAATAGGTGGAATTTATGGTTGAACCACCATTCAAGGCAATTTGAAAAATTTATTACATTGAACTATAGCATTTACCGAATGAATAGATTACTGATGAAACGAAATGAAAGGGTTTTTAATTTTAAAAGCAGAGATAATTTTTGAAAAGAAAAAAAAAGATTAATTACGAAACCGACATAGAAAAATGTTTAAAAAAAAAGTAAAAATTTGACTACGATATGCTAAAAAAGTAAAAAAAAACAACAGTTCAGCAACTGCGATCTCTTAATGTCGCAAATCAATTAAGAATATTTCTCTTGTATCCACACTCCTCCTCAACGCCACACAAATATATACAAACTCCTAGAGCCACTGCCAACATCAGTACATTGTGGCGTCGTCAGGGTAACGCACTCACAGCACTGAACTACAGAAAATAAATGCGGTTTCAAAAGCTTGGATCCTCAAAGGCCAGTGCCTTCTTCTGTCATCCTTTCATACTGTGTTTTTTGTATATAGAACTTTCGTGTTGTATTGTTTTGTATCATAATGAATTGGTTTGGGTCGATTTGTATTAACTATTATATTGTATATTTATATTACCTTGTATCGTGATGTATACAATTCAGTACTAGAAGCTATTTGGCATCCACAACATTGGGTTCTCTAACGTGCATGATAACATTGTGCCACAGTGTATGATGCATCGCCTTGTACTTTTACCAGAATTCCGTCCATCGTGCTTTTTAAATTGTTTTTATTAGCTCAAGTTCAGACATACGCTGGAAATGGTACAGAAAACGGCGAACACTCGAACTAAAAAAAGAAAAAAAAATTAAATGTCAGCGTTCGCATTCTTTTGACTTTAAAATTCAATAAAGAACCGTATGTCATTCTGCTTTATTGCATCAGTTATACACCAAAAGCAACTTGGGTAGAGGCTCACATGAATACACAGACAAAAGTCTACACAAAAAACCACGAGCATAAATACAGGGTCGAAGTGGCTGGGTGAATGAATAATTGATGCATACACACAGAAGCCTATACTGAGCCTCTGATGCCTGGAAGGCGCCAAAAGTCTCTGAGAAGACTTCACGGCAAGTGTTGCAAAAAAACAGGAGTTTTAAGGGTGTGTTTGTAAGGGTGTAGTTTGTGGAAAGGGTGCTTGGGAGAGGGTGTTTGTGATGGTATTTTGTGAAGATGGTATTTGATGGTGAAAGTGTGTTGGTGTTGTTTGTGATGGTGAAGTCTTCAAGATCAGATGTCTCAGAGGGCAGTGAGGGAACATAACAGAGACGAAGAACTTGATAGAGAAGTAAACTGAAATATTAAAGCCTATAACAGGGATCCATGCTAACTAGATTAAAAACCGATTACCTAGTTAAAAATTGATTTCCCATGCTAATTTCCTTCGGTGAAGAGGTCGCTCTTGTTTCGACTTTCTGCGTGTATGCCTTGGCGTGCAGATGTATGTGAATTGACGTAGGTGTGTGGTAGTCGAAATATTTATTTTTTATTTTTTATTATACTCTTTCTTCCCTTCGCTTGCAATAAAAAGGTCTTTTTGGAGCAGTTTTAGCACGCATTTTCGATATTTATACACCCCGACAAGTAACTGACGTCATCAAACGTCATTCGCAAGTTGTGTGCATTACTCACAAGCAAGGAAGTCGCATGCTTTTCATTACGTCGAAACTTTTACTTATTTATATTTCAAATGAATAAAAAAATAACTTTCACTTATTTATATTTCAATGAATAAAAATTATAACTTATATTTATTAAAAAATACTTCGTTTTTTCCTTTGGGGCTTAAAAAGAAGCCATTTTGGTTGCATGATTTGCTAGTTTAATGACCATCTCGAGGCAAAATCTGTGAGTCTTAATCGAAAAATAATAAAAAAAACGAAAAAATATTTCTAGACTTCTATCGCTTCTTCAAAGGCTTTTTTGATTAAAATCGTCACAACTTGGCAGTCCTTTCAAATCCAGATTGTAGCTGAAGTCAACATTTCGAAGAAGTAACACAAAGTCACTTTTTAATTTTTCAACATAAACTTAACAAAGCGATATAATAAAAGCCCATTCGGTATTCCTCCGCTACGACCACCACTTCGTGTGCCAACGTCAAAATTTCGGTGAATTTGAAGTTGAAAGATAAGTAACATTGTCCGAAAGGTTTGTACTAAGAATTCCATACTGCAAGTTAGTAAGCGAAATGATGAGAGAACTGTGAAGATTCCCGTGAATAATTTTCTAGGTACCAGATAACTACAACTTGGCCACGCGACTAATAATCTTTTTAATTTAAGAGTTAGCAGGCACCATCGCGAGAAAGTCAATTAACTAGCAAATAAGTAACTTCGCCACCATTTCGCGGAATCTTCTTTCAAATTAGGTGAGCGGGTGATGCAATTAATTAGACATATACGAAAAAACCGTCCTCGAACTGGTTGTAACCATCCATAAAAGAAGAGAGAGGTGTTAAAACTAAAGAAACAAAATAAGCAAGGAAACTAAACAGCGCTACGAAGCCGGTAAGTGAATTACGTTTAACAACTCGCAATTTTAAAAGTAAAATTGTATAAAGTAAAATGTAAAACTGAAAATAAATTTTGTAAAACAATTATTTAACTACATCAAAGTTCTATTCTAATTACGCATTGATTCAGTATGAATTATATCCAAGCATTTCACTGTTTACATCCAGAATATAGATATTCATAAAGTAGTGAAGAAATCAAAAATGGAAAAATTGAATCAGTAAAGTTGTCGAGTTAATCAAGTAAAACATCGGATTTATATTTATTATTCGGCATTAATGTTCAAAAGAGTTTTTTTATGTTGTTAAACTTTATTTCAAAACAACCAGGCAACCAACAGATGGACTCAGCAACGCCACAACTCCCACCAAGCTTCCACAGACCGAGCAGCTACAAGCCAACTTCAATCATCCATATATCATTCGTTCCTTCTTTTCACCCTTACTTTCTTCATCTCTCTTCTCTTTTTTTCTCTACCCTTCCACCATCCACCTCACCCACCAGCCTTTCCCAGGCACACGCCCTGGTTACAAGTCTCTCACCCCCATCAACGAGTTTGCGTCAATAGTTACGTCATCATTAAGTATTCATATAATGGTTATTTATAAATAGAACATGGCCGAACCAATCACACGAAGGCTAAAAATGTGTTTAAATGTGAAATTCTACTCGAAAAAGAAGCCATTAGCTCTATAAGGCTAAAGTGTTAACAAAAACAGTACATTAATGATCGTTTCCGTCAGAGTGGTAATAAATGTACACTTTCAATGATGCAAGTATTCAATAATCCACAAACCATTACATCAGTTGGCCTCTAAAGTTATCTCTGTTATTAGTTTGAGGTTTCGTGAGATGGAGATGAGTAGGCCTGTTGACCTTCGAGTCCTACGTACGAGTGCTCTTTACAGCGAAGAAGGTGAGACAAGTCATTCAAAACCTTCCCAGGCCTCCAACCTTGCAGCCGTTTGCACCTCCATGCAAGCTAAGCGTGCGTGAGTGTGATCAAATAGGAGAAGTATACACAACTGAAATATAAAATTGCCAACTTGAGAAGCTTGACAACAGAAAGTGAAATCGAAAGGAGAGAATGAGAACAGAAGGTCATAAAGCGTGAGGCAACGATGATGAATTTTTCCTCGAAAGGTGCTGCTTTAAATAAAAGGCTTTGAAGTGTAACGAAGTCCGCTAACGAAGAACGAAAAAGATGTAACAATTAAAGTTCCAAAACTACATTTCATCGCTGGGTCGTCCTCTTCTGCTCCGAACACCCCTCGTCCCCGATTGTAGTGAGTGGAGTGGGTGTTTAATATCTTCGAATACAATTGAATAAAATGCTTTGCAGATTTTTAAATTATTCCGTCGTCTTCTGAGGCAGTTTCCGCAAAGAAGGAAACTTTGAAGTTGAAACAAAATAAATAGAAAAGAAGAAGATGAAATTATTCGAATAGCGAATATTTCATGGGTAATTTCTTTTGAAAAATTGCAAGAAAGAAGTCGATTGGTAGCAAAACTATAACAAAATTCCCTTATTGAAAGCCCCCTCTGTTTTCTCTCATAGTCAATTCTGCTCATAGCGAATGAGTGATGAAGTGTGGAGAGGTGGTGGTGTTAGGTGGAGAAGTGGTGGTGTTAGGTGGAGGTGGTGGTGTTAGATGGAGGTGGTATTAGGTGGAGATGG
>OX387247.1:3919218-3934218 GCA_947562095.1 Branchellion lobata | reverse complement strand
AATTGGTTGAAGATGGTTGGTGGAAGGGTCGGTAGAAGGGATATTGATTAATGGCTGGTAAGCTAATAAACTCTTAATGTTTAAATTCTAAAGGCATTTTTGATTAAGTGCTTTGACTGTCAGTGACACGAGTGGACTGAAGATGAGATAATGTCGTAAACTTTAAAATAATTTTGTCCTTTTCAACGCCACTCACCATCCTCCCTGGTGAAGTTAGGCTTGTGCCAGATGTGAGAGGAGTCCTTCACAAAGCGGGGGAACTGATTCACGTAGTCGTAGCCGTCTCCTGCACGGGTGGTACGTCACGTTGCGTTGAGTCATACGTGTCAATGTGTCATTTTATGCAACAGTGTTTTTTCAAGTCTTTATGAGTTAACTTTCGAGTTGCAGGCTTTGATGAGTCAATTTTATCTTCCCATGTATCAAATAGTCGAGTATCTTTTCTTTATTACGAAATTATTGGATATTTATTTCTAATAACGAAATAATTAAATTCATTTTTAATAACAAAATTATGCGATATTTTTCAACAGCCCTCTTCTCCTGAAGCCACCACCACCACCACCACCACCACCACCACCACCACCACCACCACCACCACCACCACCACCACCACCACCACCACCACCACCACCACCACCACCACCACCACCACCACCACCACCACCACCACCACCACCACCACCACCACCACCACCACCACCACCACCACCACCACCACCACCACCACCACCACCACTACCACCACCACCACCACCACCACCACCACCACCACCATCACCACCACCACCACCACCACCACCAACACCACCACCACCACCAACACCACCACCACCACTACCACCACCACCACCACCACCACCACCACCACCACACTTTACCTGCGACCGAAGAGAAGCTGCCATTGCGGGACCTCCCAGCCACATATGAGGCACCCGTACCCGCCACCATTGTTGAGGCGTTGGTGTTGCCCGTGTGCTGGAACCTGGGTGACGAAGCGAATTGGTGGTTGGGTGGCTGGATGGGTGAGTGGGTGGGCTGGTGGCTAGATGGGTGGGTGGTTGAGTGGGTTGGTGGCTAGATGAATGGGTGGGTGGGCTGGTGGCTAGATGGCTGGGTGGTTGAGGGGGTTGGTGACAGAATGGGTAGTCGGCTGAATTCATGGCTGGTTGAATGGGTGAATAGTTGAGTGAGAGGTGGTAAAAAAGGAGGTGGTTGGGTGGTGGCTTTGGAGGCAATTTTTGTTTATTTCAGATTGGGACACTGTGAAGATCACTCATTCTTGTATTCAGCTGGATGACGTATATCTTTTTGTTCCGATAAAAATGGTAGATGATTATGAAAAATATTCTCATTTTCCGATGGAAAATAGTGAATGGCATTGAAATCTCTGTTTCAGTTTGCTGGTCTTCTAGTGCTTACGTCAATGCCCCGTGGCTTGAAAGGTCTTTCACAAGTTTAAATAGTGACGAGTACAAACTTAAGTGATTTTCAAACTATTTCTTTTTTTTCTAAATAATTTTATTTTTATTTTTTTATATTAATATTTCCATTCAGCAGCATCACCATCAGCACCTCTCTGCAGCCGACATGGTGTAGGAGTTTCCAGCGTTGGCACTCCTGGCCTGCTCGTTGAAGACTCCACTGGAAGGGTTAGCTTCTATTAGTTGAAGCATACTTCTATATTTATTCTTATCATAATTTTTCATAAAATTTTTATTTCATTTTTTGTCCAAAAGTATAATTTAATGCATTGCTCATGGTTCAAAAGCAGCAAGGGAGTTTTTAAACGTGAGGTTGTCATAGCAATGTGGGACAACGAAGTGACAGTGTGTTGTAACAATCTTTCGCACCACCTGCTGGCTGAAGAAAAGTTCCTGGGAGTTTCAACAAAGAGTCTGCTGTGGGAAGAAGACCTCATTGTGTTTTGAGTTTGTTGTGGTTGTTGTTGGAAGTATTGTTGCCTGCTCCTCTGTTGATGTTGTTGTTGTTGTTGTTGTTGTTGTTGACTTTCAACTACGGCATTGCTGTTGATGGTGTGGAAGTTGTGGTTTATGGAGTTGAAGTTGCTGTTCATTGTGTTGAAGTTACTGTTGCTGTGAGTGTTGGCATTGATCATGTTGCTGTTGTTGATGTTGTTGTTGAAGGCTCTGAAGTCGGCGCTGTTGATGGTATTGAAGTTGGTGGCAGGAGCAGTGACCGAGCCGTCATGGTTCTGAATAAAGACAGGCACATTCATGGAGTCCGAATTGGCTGAGTTGACCTGCTTGTACGTGGTCCTCTGCTGCTGTTGCTGCTGGCTCTGCTGTATCGCCTGCTGCTGCTGGTGCTGTCCCACCGTAGCAGCTGCAGTTTTCGAGCCCTGCATGGTGGTGGCTTTATTTTTATAACCCCATCAATGATCCCAAAACAAAACAAACTTCAAAACAACATTGACGTTGAAACAGATATAGTGGCATAAATAGCGGGATGCGCATGCGGTTAATATGATATGTGGTTAGAAGCAATTGCAGTGAGATTAATGTATAGTCAAAAAGTAGACAACACACCGGGTTGACAGTCTGTGTCCACGTTTCCTTGATGGAGTGCAAGACAGGCTGGCTGCCAGTCTGAGCATTCATCTGTCCAGTCACTTGAACGTTCGACTGAAGGGTTGACTGCGGATTGGGATGGAAAACGAAGCTGCCTGGCATGGTTCCGTTGAAGGAAACAACCTGAGAAAGAAGCGATCGAAGATGGATTTTGTATTGTTTAACGAGAAAGATAAAAATAAAGACCATTATATAAACTCCAGAAGGTGTTTCCCAACCAATCTCATTTCTTAACCTCATTCACTCACTCGTTCCTTGATAGTTTGGTTCAAGCAATCATTAAACTATGGTGTTACTTTTTAATTTATCGTTTTCATCAAACTTTTCTTCAATCAGTCGCTTAAGCAGAAAATGAAACACACACCTGCTGAGTGGGAGGATATGCAGGAACCAACTGATTCGACTGGTAACTGTCAGTCTTGGAGAAACTCTGTGGGGAACAGGGAGATGAAATAATTTGAACACAACGAACCTTCACGAATGAACTAAAACTTTTCGGATATTTTTGGACATTTAAACGAAATTTGCATTGAAGGCTGCATTATTCAATGTTTTAAAACATGTCATAATAACTGGAATCTAATTAGGGACAAATTAATGACAGAGCTGGTGGCAACCTGGTACTGTTGCCTGGGCATGGTGGTGAAGATTGCAGGCACACTCACAGTGGTAGGCAGATCCCTGGGCAGTGATCGGGCTGGTGAGGTGAAGGATTGAGAAGTGAAATGGTTGTGATGTAGGATAATGGCGATGTGAAAAAAGATGTTAAGCACGAAATTTCAAAACTCCTCCATATACGGGTTGCAGTTTGAAACACTTTATAATCAAGCTGAATTTTAAACTTTCAAATCTACAAAGCAACCACCGATCCACCCTTCCCTTCCTACAAACCTTTGTCGTGGCGAACCAGACTGTTGCTGGTTGGTTCGAGGGTTTGAACGCCTGGTCCGATAGGCTGCAGTTCAACCACCTCCACCTCGGCAGGTTGGTTCCTGATGTACGCCTCCCTGCTGCACTCGAGCCTCTCAGGGATGACGGGAGTGGATGGGGTGGATGAACGGGCAGGCGGCATGAGGGCAGGCTGGTTGCTGGTGGTCTCACAGCGCCTCGAAAAGGTCTCCGTCTCGATGGTGCGACAACGACGACCCTTGGCGTCCCGGTACTCGGCTACGTGGGTGTGGTGAGAAGGAAGAAGGTTAGTCGAGTTGTAGGTAGCAGAGTCGTTTGCGCGCCTCTGAAACGACCCCGCGTCGTAATCTTCAACGTCGCTCTGAGCCCTCGAGTAGTTTCTTCGCTGCCTCAACTTGCTCTTCTGACCCTCTAGCCAGGCCACTTGATTGCCGGTGTCTGCCACTCCAAGGGCTGTGTGGCTTCTTTCTTGAAAGCCTCTGAAAGCGTCAGAAGCCAGTTCCTGTTGTGACTGTTCGTTGACGTAGTCCCTGTATGCGGCTGAATTGACGTCGAAGACTCGATCCTCTGCCATCATGTTCACCTTCCTCGACTCTTCGAACTGAGGCATGCGGTAGTTGTAGTTCTCGTTCGAGGTCACTCTCCCACCCGTGATTCTATCACCCTCCTCCAACACATCCCTGGAGCGGGTGACCTGGGAGGTGAGGTTGCTCTGGGGGGCAGGACGAGCCCAAATCTGCTTGTTCACCGTGGCACTCTTGGTGGCTCCTGCCTGTGTAGAGTTCCATGAGAGGGTGGTGCTCATGTTGTTGCCGGTGGTGGTGACGCAGCCGTGCGAGGGCGCTCCTTGACCTCTCAGCAGGCCTCCGTGAGATGACTTCTCTTCAATCAGCTCCTTCAGAATGTCGTCCAATTGCTGCTGTTCCACCGTGTTTTGAGTTGCTAGGTGACCAGCAGACGCCAAAAATGAAGCGCTTTTGGCACGTCGTTGCAGCTGTTGTTGCTGGTGCTGCAGCATTTGTTGTTGCTGGGCGTAATCCCTGTGTTGGTAGGTGGCCACTTGGTTCCTGTGACTTACGTCCTTGTTCGAGGCGTAGTGGGGCCTTGAGGAGTCTTTAAGTGGTGGAAGAAGTTACAAGTTTCCAGAGCTTTATGCGCCTTTCGCTTATTCAAAACGAACTTTGCAAAATACTTCGTTTTACAAAATGCCGAAGCGGGGTTTAAGTGGAGGAGGAAGAATGGGATGAAGGTTGGGAGAGTTTAAAATTGAAAAATTAAATTGTGAAAATTAAAATTGAATTTGAGTTTTGACTCACTGTAATGCGTTTTAACGGGGTTTCCATCAGCATCCCACGACTCCGAGTAGGTGGTAGGCATGCTGTTTTGGTGGTGTTGCAACTGCTGTTGGTGGTGTTGCTGATGTGATTGTTGATTCTGTTGGTAGTGTTGCTGGTTGGTGTATGAATTTTGTTGATGGTGAGTGGATGACATGTTACGGCTGTATGCCTCGTCGTTCATGGAAAGGCTGTTCACGTTGAAGTCTGCAACAAATACAAAAGTTTAAAAATTCCAAAAATAAACTTTGAAATTCCAAAAATAAACTTTGAAATTCTAAAAATAAACTTTGAAATTCTAAAAATAAACTTTGAAATTCTAAAAATAAACTATGAAATTCTAAAAATAAACTTTGAAATTCTAAAAATAAACTTTGAAATTCTAAAAATAAACTTTGAACTTTCCAAAAACAAACTTCAAATTTTTTGGAAATTGAGATTTTTATTAATAAGATTGATGATTTATGCAATAAGTTTTTTCGCTTGGAACTGGAGAAAGAGCCCAAATAAAAAGTTCTTTAACTTCCAAATAGCAGTTTCCAACCACCAATTCACAAACAACCACCACCACCACCACCACCACCACCACCACCACCACCACCACCACCACCACCACCACTACCACCACCACCACCACCACCACCACCACCACCACCACCACCACCACCACCACCACCACCACCACCACCACCACCACCACCACCACCACCACCACCATCACCACCACCACCACCACCACCACCACCACCACCACCACCACCACCACCACCACCACCACCACCACCACCACCACCACCACCACCACCACCACCACCACCACCACCACCACCACCACCACCACCACCACCACCACCACCACCACCACCACCACCACCACCACCACCACCACCACCACCACCACCACCACCACCACCACCACCACCACCACCACCACCACCACCACCACCACCACCACCACCACCACCACCACCACCACCACCACCACCACCACCACCACCACCACCACCACCACCACCACCACCACCACCACCACCACCACCACCACCACCACCACCACCACCACAAACAACCATCATTAGATCCTCCCACCACCCAACCAACCATTGAAGGCCATGTCTTCCTGGGCTCCCTGGAAGTCTTCATAAGAGTTGCATCGTTCCATGGTTTCAGGGCACGTTCCAATGAGAATGTTGTGCTCTTGAGGCGAACACTCATATCCTGGTGTGGTGATAATAGTGTGGTGATGGTGGTGTGGTGATGGTGGTGTGGTGATGGTGGTGTGGTGATGGGGGGTGGTGATGGGGGGTGGTGATGGTGGTGTGGTGATGGTGGTGTGGTGATGGTGATGTGGTGATGGTGGTGTGTTGATGGTGGTGTGTTGATGGTGGTGTGTTGATGGTGGTGTGTTGATGGTGGTGTGTTGATGGTGGTGTGTTGATGGTGGTGTGTTGATGGTGGTGTGGTAATGTAATTGTTGTAGAAGTTTAAATGGTGTGATGAAAGTGGTGTTATGGAGCTGGAAGAAAATGAGGTAGGAGGATAAGAAGAAAATAAACGAACTCATTAAAGAGCAAACTGAATGCAGACCAACATTGATGCAACAAGTAAAGTGGAAGGAGAAGAAGGCCCATGTGGCAAGTCCATACACAACGACGTCTCAGTGTTTAGAGAGTAAAAAGTCGTAAAAAGACAAAAACGTGAACGTCAAGTGAATATCTAGAAACACATTCCAGTGATTGTGCTAACTCGTGAGGAAATGTTGATGATAATGGGCGTATAATTGCATTGCCAGAAGTTTTATCGTCGTACACTGTGCAACACATTGGAGCGTCCCACAAACAAGGATGCCCTACCGAGGGTTACACTCTGCGCTTCGAGGATCCAATCACTCTCACTTGCTGTATCGTCTTCTCCAATTAAGAACAACCTTCTGATACGGCACATAGCTTACTTCCACAGGGCTATTAATAGCTGCAAGCGATATAAATAGACCACGTGCGATTCTGTATAACAGACACCTTGAAGAAGTGAAAACAAGAGAAAGGTTGTCGAGTGCAGAAGTGCCGTTGTGTTTTCCATTCTGGGAAAGTTTCGAATAAAAAATAATAAAGTTTAAGAAAAGTCCAATATGAAAACGCCGAAAGTGCTGAAAGGCACGGTAGAATGCAGGAAAAGAAGGAAAGCAGATGCTTCGTGAATGATTATGCTCCAAGCTATTTCCTCTCCATGATTACAGCGCCAGCTCCCGCATCAACATCATCGTCGTCGTCATCATCACCATCCTCCTCTTCTTTCTCTTTTTCTACTTTTTCCTTTTTTTCTACTTTTTCCTTCTTTTTAACTTTTTTCTCTTCTTTTTTTTCCTCTTTTTTTATTTCTTTTCTCTTTCCTCTTTTTCTTCTTCCTCCTCATCTTCCGTCTCATCATCCTCATCCTCATCCTTCTCATCATCATCCCATCCTCATCATCATCTTCCTTCTCATCATCATCCTCATCCTCATCCTTCTCATCATCATCCCATCCTCATCATCATCTTCCTTCTCATCATCATCCTCATCCTCATCCTTCTCATCATCATCCTCATCCTCATCATCATCTTCCTTCTCATCATCATCCTCATCCTCATCATCATCTTCCTTCTCATCATCATCCTCATCCTCATCCTTCTCATCATCATCCTCATCCTCATCATCATCTTCCTTCTCATCATCATCCTCATCCTCATCATCATCTTCCTTCTCATCATCATCCTCATCCTCATCATCATCTTCCTTCTCATCATCATCCTCATCCTCATCCTTCTCATCATCATCCCATCCTCATCATCATCTTCCGTCTCATCATCCTCATCCTCATCCTTCTCATCATCATCCTCATCCTCATCCTCATCTTCCTTCTCATCATCATCTTCCTTCTCATCCTCATCCTCATCCTTCTCATCATCATCCTCATCCTCATCCTTCTCATCCTCATCCTCATCCTCATCCTCATCGCAAAATAAGCCGTTGATTACGGAGATGAAGATTACTATGTAGAAATATATAGCCGATGACTATTGTTACTAGCACGAAGATGAAGATGATAGTGAATGTGATGGTGATGATGATGATGATGATGATGATGATGATGATGATGATGATGATGATGGTGATGATGATGATGATGATGATGATGACGATGACGATGACGATGACGATGACGATGATGATGATGATGATGTTGATGATGATGATGATGATGATGATGATGATGATGATGATGATGATGATGATGATGATGATGATGATGGTGATGATGATGATATCAGTGATGATGATATCAGTGATGATGATATCAGTGATGATGATATTAGTGATGATGATATCAGTGATGATGATATCAGTGATGATGATAAAATGAATTTGATATAAGTTATGTTTATTTCAATAACGCTGACATAAGCGATGGTTGTTTCCGGGTTTTTGTATGAAACGCGAAAGGGAATAATGTTTATACGGCGCCATGGCAAGCATGTTAGTCTCAAGTGGGTTTAACCACAATGTTAATAAAAAAAACCTTGGCGAAAACAAAGTGTTAAATAAAGTTGAGATAGCAAGCCGGGAACGTGTCAGTTTTTAATGTTGGTGCATGAATGTACGAAGTACTTTGAACTAGAACATTAGAGTTGATACCAATACCCCTTAATCCCCAGCTGTGGCGTGGTGGATGGCCTGGCAAGCTTGACACTAATGGGAAGTTATGGTGAAGAAGCCAGCCAGTTGGAGGAGAAGTTGTAGAGGCGGCATGGAGAGGAGCAACAGCTAATAAATCAGCAGGCTGAGAGGAGCTCTGAGCATGCAATGCTTCAAGTTCCTTGAACAACTATCATCATTTTTACCGTTTTTCATTCGTTTATTTCTTCCTCTTTTTTTCATTCATTTAGCCCTTCTCTATTCATTCATCTAGTTTTTTTATTCATTCATCTATTCTCTCATTCATTTATAATTCTCTTGTCTGTTTTTTTTCATTCATAAAATCTTTTTTTTTCGTTTTTGAAAAACCCATTCATGCGCTCCCTTCACATTTCATTCATTTTTTTTTGTTTTCCTTTCTTTTGTTTTTCTTTCTTCCTTCTTTCTTCTTTCCTTCTTCCCTCCCTTCTTTCCTTCTTTCCTTCTTTCTTTTCTTCCTTTCTTCCTTTCTTCCTTATTTTCTTAATTCCTTCCTTCCTTCCTTCCTTCCTTCCTTCCTTCCTTCCTTCTTTCCTTCCTTCCTTCCTTCCTTCCTTCCTTATTTCCTTCCTTCCTTCCTTCCTTCCTTCCTTCCTTCCTTCCTTCCTTCCTTCCTTCCTTCCTTCCTTCCTTCCTTCCTTCCTTCCTTCCTTCCTTCCTTCCTTCCTTCCTTCCTTCCTTCCTTCCTTCCTTTTTCTCACCTTTCCTTCATTCTTTCATTCCTTCTCCCACCTTTCCCTCATTCACTCCTTATCCACCTTTCATTCCTATACACCATCAGTTTTTCCTTCATAACCATCCTCACACCCACCCCCATCTACAACACACACAACGTCGCCACTAGAAGAACTAAATATATCTACTCATCTTCAGTTTCGCTTCAAATGAAATATGCCTTTTAAACTTTCTTTCCTCCCTCACGTTCAAACTCATATAGCCATTCGAATTCACACACACACCAATCAATCCGCTTGCAAATCCCACGTTTATTGACGCAAAGCCTCTGAATTCTAAGCCTAATTAGGCTGCAGCTGCCATACGCACAAGCACCATCCCAGACGGAAATTAATGGTAGGAGCATGTATAGGGATCTGGAAAAATTCTATATAACATATCATATATATAACTTTATATAGAATATCATATATATAACTTTATATAACATATTATATATAAAACTTTATAGAACATATAATATATATAACTACATAGAATTGCATATATATATAACTATATAACATATTTTATATAAAACTTTATATAACATATCATATATAACTTTGTATAACATCGCATATATATAACCTTATATAACATATGATATACAAAACACAGGTATATTGAACATGTGGTTATTATAATCATTTATGCAGACATGTATTGATTATGAATATAAGGGCGTTTTGATATGGGTTGTGCTGAGGTTCATTCGAGGTGTGCATACAGGAAGGTTTTCATCATCATTATGTATTTGGTAGGTGTATCATACGCGTATAGGGGTAACTGAGGCATAAAGGCGCACGCGTGGGTGAGTGAGGCCAATGTATGTAAAGATGGATTGTTTACCAATAGAAGTGCCTCATTCATCTCAACAGAAGATGAACAATACATTGACCTCTTCGAAGACCATAGCATGTGGTATGGAGGAGGGTGTTGATTACGTGTGTGACTGCACGTTCGTGATGCTGGTATGAATCATGGGCTACAGACGATAGTTTATTATCGATCGGTTGTACTGAAAATTAAACTGGTTCTCTCTTCAGCTAATCGGTTCGAGCACATAGTTAAATTGTAAATAGGCCAGCTAGGCGCACTCGATGTATGGTGGCCATGATGCTGTTGGTAGTTGCTGCTTTGAGAAATTAGTAGCTGGTGGTTAGAAATTTATAACTTTTCTGTGGTTTTGTTGAAGTTTAACTCTTTAGTATTGCTGGTGGTGGTTGTGGTGTTGGTGTTTGTGGTGGTTGGAGTGATTGTGGTGTTGGTGTTTGTGGTGGTTGTGGTGTTTGTGGTGTTTGTAGTGATTTTGGTGTTGGTTGTGTTGATTTATGTGGTGGTTGGAGTGATTGTGGTGTTGGTGTTTGTGGTGGTTGTGGTGATTGTGGTGTTAGTGATGTTGGTGTTTTTGGTGTTGTTGTGTAGGTGGTGTTGAGCTGACGCATAGTTTTAATAAAAATAATACACGTAATTGAGTTCTGAATTGTCATGATCATCGGCAGTCTCTGTATGATTAAGCATTAACAAATTCCTCGTTTTATGTGCTCAACCTTGCAAAAAACAAACAAGCTGTAAAAGTCAGAAGTGAAGTGTGAAAAGAAATTTCGGGATCTCCATAAAGAAAAGATTAAATGCTGAAAAAGATGAAAATTAGAGGCAATATAAAAATAAATTAAGGAAATGAGATGAATTAAAATGAAAAACACTGAAAAAAGAAATAAAAAAGGTGAAAATAAAAAAAATAATATTAAAAAAATATAGTGAAAGAAACAATAAAAAACATGAAAAAAAAAATAAATTTAAAGATTCCGAAATAATGATTGAAAAGGGAAGGAAAAAAGAACTGACGGTTCCAGTTGTAGGTAGAGTCAGAGAGCACAAATTCCACTTGGGCGTGGGGGGGGAAGGAGTGGTCTGAACAGGCCACGTCGAGGTCTCCCTTGCCGAGCTTCAGCTGGTTGTTGTTGATGGCACACGTGTGGAACTGACAACGGAAGATGAGGTCCTTATCGCTGCTGTTGTTGAAAGAGTTGAAGCTGTTGAAGTTGTTGTGGTTACGCAAGTGGTTGAAGCACTTGACCAGAACGTCACTGCGCAGTTGCAGACACGGATCCAGTGTCACGATAACTTGGTTGGTGTGGCTGGAGGTGGTGCTGTGAAGGAGGAGTGGATGGGAAGAATGAAAGTAAGGAATTGAAAAATAAGTGGAATGGAGGAGTGGAGGGAGATGAACGAGGTGTTGTGAAGAGAAGATGTAGAAGAAGAATTGAAAGAGGCTTGAAGAAGAGGCAGAAAAAAGTCTAGGATGAAGGAATAGACGCTATGTGTTGAAGATAAGCGGAAAACATTGTAATGGATGAGAAGGTGGCCGGAGGAGTATAGATGCAGGTGGACAAAAAGATGAATGTTGAAGTGGTTAAGAAAAATTCGCTCTAGAAAAAAAAAAGAAATTGTTTTAAAAGTCGATGAAGAGGTTTTTACTCACAAAACTCCTGAGACATAAATGGGATGCATGCCCTGGTAGATCTTGATGTAGGGCTGCATGGTGTTGTTGTTCGGAAGCCCCCTGTGGACGCATAGGAGACATCGTAAATCAATAACTACAGAGTGTTAAGGAGGGTAATAAGAATGTAGAAAGAAGGTTGGATGAATGAATGGATGGAAGAACAAACAGACGGAAGACGGATAGATTGATGAATAGATACATAGACTTATAGATAGAAAGATAGATCGATGAATGAACGACGGAAGAATGGGTTGAGGGTTGGTTGGGTACCTGATGATGATCTGGTGGAGGAAGAGGCTGTTGTTGTTGATGGAAATGCCCCCCGACAGAAGACCAGCGAAATAATGGATGTACCTTGAGGGGTGGGTGGTTTATGAGTGGGTGGGTGGTTTATGAGTGGGTGGGTGGTTTATGAGTGGATGGGTGGGTTATGAGTGGGTGGGTGGTTTATGAGTGGGTGGGTGGTTTATGAATGGGTGGGTGGTCTATGAGTGGGTGGGTGGTTTATGAGTGGGTGGGTGGTTTATGAGTGGGTGGGTGGTTTATGAGTGGGTGGGTGGTTTATGAGTGGGTGGAAGGTTTATGAGTGGGTGGAAGGTTTATGAGTAGATGGGTGGTTTATGAGTTGGTGGGTGGTTTATGGCTGGATGGGTGGTTTATGAGTGGGTGGGTGGTCTATGAGTGGGTGGGTGGTTTATGAGTGGGTGGGTGGTTTATGAGTGGGTGGGTGGTTTATGAGTGGGTGGAAGGTTTATGAGTGGGTGGAAGGTTTATGAGTAGATGGGTGGTTTATGAGTTGGTGGGTGGTTTATGGCTGGATGGGTGGTTTATGAGTGGAAGATTGAAGGTGGCTTTTTGACGGATGGTCTGTTTGAAGGTGATTGGTTGATGAATGGTTGTTTGGTGGCGGATGATTGATAAGAAAACATTTGATGTTTGATGGGTGGTTGAGTGATGATGAGTTGTTTGATGTATGATCGGTGGTTATAAGATCGGTGGATATAAAATCGGTGGTTTTAAGATCGGTGGTTATAAGATCGGTGGTTATAAAACCGGTTGTCAAAAACCCGGTTATAAAAAACCGGTGGTTATGAGATGAGTGGTTATAAGATCGGTGGTTTTAAGATCGGTGGTTATAAGATCGGTGGTTACAAGATCGGTGGTTACAAGATCGGTGGTTACAAGATCGGTGGTTACAAGATCGGTGGTTATAAGATCGGTGGTTATAAGATCGGTGGTTATAAGATCGGTGGTTATAAGATCGGTAGTTATAAGATCGGTGGTTATAAGATCGGTAGTTATAAGATCGGTGGTTATAAAATCGGTGGTTATAAGATCGGTGGTTATAAGATCGGTGGTTATAAGATCGGTAGTTATAAGATCGGTGGTTATAAAATCGGTGGTTTTAAGATCGGTGGTTACAAGATCGGTGGATATAAAATCGGTGGTTTTAAGATCGGTGGTTACAAGATCGGTGGTTACAAGATCGGTGGATATAAAATCGGTGGTTATAAGATCGGTGGTTACAAGATCGGTGGTTACAAGATCGGTGGTTACAAGATCGGTGGTTATAAGATCGGTGGTTATAAGATCGGTGGTTATAAGATCGGTGGTTATAAGATCGGTAGTTATAAGATCGGTGGTTATAAGATCGGTGGTTATAAGATCGGTAGTTATAAAATCGGTGGTTATAAAACCGGTTTTCAAAAACCCGGTTATAAAAAACCGGTGGTTATGAGATGAGTGGTTATAAGATCGGTAGTTTTAAGACCGGTGGTTATAAGATCGGTGGTTATAAGATCGGTGGTTTTAAGATCGATGGTTATGAGATCAGTGGTTTTAAGATCGGCGGTTGTGAGATGAGTGGTTGGTTGGAGAATGAGTGGGTTGTAAAAGAACAAAGGTAAGAGTATGAGTTTGCACCAGAGGCATGAAAGGGAGCCTCAGTGCAGGCAGCCTTCACGTGACTTCTTCGGAAAGACTCTAATATATTTTCTTAAGCGCAGAAAATTCTCGAAATGTGAGCAAAGATATGTCAAACTGATAAGCTTTTTCGCTAACAAAATCTCACGCACTTTCGGGTAAATTGTGTTGGAGTTTTTAATGGAGAAATTGAATGACTAACTTCAACAAAATCTTAAATCGTCTTGCAATTTCTGAATTCATTTTCAGAAAGTTAAAGTTGATTTTTATTAATTTTAAATTTACTTTTATTAATTTTAAATTTACTTTTATTAATTTTAAATTTACTTTTATTAATTTTAAATTTATTTTTATTAATTTTAAATTTATTTTTATTAATTTTAAATTTATTTTTATAAACTTTGAGTTTATTTTAATAAAATTTTTATTTCATTCAAAAAATTTAATCAATTTTTTCTGACTTCGAGTCTACTCCAGTAACTTTTAGTTAATTTTTCCCCAAAGCACCAGACCATTGTTCGGCACGTGAGTGAGGGTTTGTTCAAGGTTTTGCGAAGCCAGTGAACTTGAGTATTTCAAAATTCTTTGAAACTCACGTTACAATTGCCACACTAGAAGCTGCTTGGAATGCTGAGAAGTGTAGAAAGCAAGGGTTCCATGCCCTATTGAATGCTTCCCTCAGCCACCCGTCCCATTTGTATTTTCTCCTCTTCATCGCACCCTCACTATCACCAACAATAACAACCACAAGCACAATAACGGTTTAAAAAAGAATAAACAACAACAAAATACAAAAAAAACAACAACAACAATAGAAACAACAAAAATAACAAAAAAAACAAAAACGAAAATAAACAACAAACAACAGGATCATCATCAGAACCTTCTCTGGGAAGGCTGCACGTAGGTGGCCAGTTTGTTCTCGTAAAAATTTTTCATTCCATACGCATCCAGGCTCTGTTCATCACTGCGGTGGTGTGGTGGTGGTGAGGTGATGGTGTAAGTATGATGTAGTGATGTGATGTGATGGTGGTGTGGTGGTGGTGAGGTGATGGTGTAAGTATGATGTAGTGGTGCGATGCAGTGGTGTGGTAGTGGTGTGATGGTGGTGTTGGTGTGTGGTGTGATGGTCTGGTGTGATGGTAGGGTGTGACGGTGTAGTGTAGTGGTGTGGTGTGGTGTGGTGTGGTGTGGTGTGGTGTGGTGTGGTGTGGTGTTGTGTGATGGTGTGCTGTGGTGTGATAGTGTAGTGGTTGTGTATGGTGGTTAGATAACGTTTTAGTTGTTGTTACTGTTTAAAAGAAATTAAA
>OX387247.1:3909218-3911718 GCA_947562095.1 Branchellion lobata | reverse complement strand
AATAATATAAACAATAATAATATAAATAATAAAAATAATGAATTTTATAAAAGTAATGGAAATAATGACAATGATAAAAAAGAATAATTATAAAAAATAGAATTACAAAGATTATTGAAAAAGTGAATAATTTTTTGGTTTAAAAGTGAAAGAGGACTCACCTGGTGTTTGTCTTGACGTACTCTGAAATATTCGTTACTGGAAGGAGCTGCGTGGAGGGCAGTGTTAGTGGTTACAATGAGGTCAATAAATAAGGTCGTTATAACAAAGCTGTTGTTACTGCTTCGCAGTGAGTAGGATCGAGTGGTAGGAGTTGTGAGCTTTTGAAATAAAATTTAAAATGCTCTTTTTGATTCATCACCAACCTATCAACACAGCGTTCAACATAGTAGTTCAAGATAGCCTTTCAAGGTTGTAACATTTATAAGTGTTAATTTGTACAGATAAGTGGGAATATTTGTAAGCTTGTTTACGTGTGTCTGTGTGTGTGTGTGGGTGTGTGTGTGTGTCTGTGTGTGTGTGTGTGTGTGTGTGTGTGTGTGTGTGTGTGTGTGTGTGTGTGTGTGTGTGTGTGTGTGTGTGTGTGTGTGTGTGTGTGTGTGTGTGGGTGTGTGTGTGTGGGTGTGTGTGTGTGTGTGTGTGTGTGTGTGTGTGTGTGTGTGTGTGTGTGTGTTTGTGTGTGTGTGTGTATGTGTGTGTGTGTGTGTGTGTGTGTGTGTGTGTGTGTGTGTGTGTGTGTGTGTGTGTGTGTGTGTGTGTGTGTTTGTGTTTGTGTGTGCGGTTGTATATGTTTGTTTGTGTGTGATTGCGTTTGCTTGCTTATTTGTGCTTTTGCTTGTGTGTATGTACGTCTGTGTGTGTGTGAGCGCGTATGTGTATGTAGGTATAAATACTTGAGTTTGTACCTGTAGTTGTATGCCTACAACACTGCATCAGTGTCCTTTATTGAGTTGCTCATAACAATCACGCATTGATCTCCATTATTTCACATAATTCTCAAAATAGCAACAAGCATCCGAACATGAGTTTCTTGTTAGAATTCAAAGTCCACATATCTTCTTTCACATCAGGCCTTCCACTAATACATCCAAGCTTCCCATGACTCAGTGCCTCATGCAGGCAATCATACCAGCAAGAAGCCCAAGGACATCGCCACATTAAAAAAGGTTGAGGGAAGAGAGGAGGGGTTGGAAGAGTAAAGAAAGTTTTTTAAAAGCAATATGAGCTTTCAGGGGTTTTGAAAATCATTCATGTAGCGTTACATCTCATATGGATACTCTTCTTTATCCGTTAGCCTTACACTACAAAGAAATAACTCGGAATGTGAAACTTCTGTGGGAATGAATGGACAAAGAGGCTTTGTGGCACGTGAAGGCAATGAAACGATAAGAATTTGTGAGCTGATAGACTCAAGCGTCGACAACAAGTGAGTGAGTAACTGGCTCGAAAAGATTGGAGAGTCTCTATAAGGGAAGCATCCCTGTTTGATGGGTCAGCTTGGAAACCAGTGTGGTGGCCACGTGTGGAAGAATGAATCGCCTTTCTAAATCTCGCCATTGCGTGCAGAGAACTCGTTTCGTACAAGCGCTCGTAGTGTGCTCGTAAAAGAGCAATGCTAGGAATGCTCCCTTCCTACGCCCAGTCTCTCACACAACAGCTCTTCGCAAACCTCTGTCAGAATGAAGTCGTTCGAAAAGTCAAAGAATGGCACTTGCTTAGGTGTAAATTGAGTGACTCTGTGGCCAACTGAATACCTTCGAGAATAATAATTTATATTTCAAGAATACTGACAACATGGGTTTAAATCTAATAGGCACACAGCTTACACAATATTGACAGCACTGAGAATAGAAAGGTAGTAGAAGATAGCAGGAACAATAATGAAGCATTCAGCGGCTGTCTAAACATTCAGCCACCCACTTATGCAACAATTAGCAAACAGTCCAACAAGAATTATTTATAGTTTCATATACATCTCCAACCATTTAAGCAAACTTCAAACTTCAAAAGGGTTGCATTTCCCTTGTGGCGTTCAAGGCTCTTGAGTGTGGTGTGAGAAGTGAAGAGAGGGGAGAGGGGAGTGAGGAGTGAGGAGTGAAAAGTGAAGAGTGAAGAGTGAGGAGTAATGATTGAGGAGTGAGGTGTGAGGTGTGAGGAGTGAGGAGTGAGGTGTGAGGAGTGAGGAGTGAGGAGTGAAGTGTGAGGAGTGAGGAGTGAGGAGTGAGGAGTGAGGAGTGAAAAGTGAGAAGTGAAGAGTGATGATTGAGGAGTGAGGTGGGAGGAGTGAGGAGTGAGGAGTGAGGTGTGAGGAGTGAGGAGTGAGGAGTGAGGTGTGAGGAATGAGGAGTGAGGTGTGAGGAGTGAGGAGTGAGGAGTGAGGTGTGAGGAGTGAGGTGTGAAGAGTGAGAAGTGAGGTGTGAAAGGTTGAGAGTGAAAAGTGAGGAATAGGAAGTGAGTGATAAAGAATGATAGGAAAATTGGAAAGTTGAAAAGAACTGAA
>OX387247.1:3894218-3906718 GCA_947562095.1 Branchellion lobata | reverse complement strand
ATTCACGTGCACACATCCACTTCAAAACTTCACGTACACTCAAGTCGTTCACCAAGCTGCCTATGAAACAATAAATTGAAGCGATAACTTCCTTGCAGTGGCTGGTGTTTAAGGTCGGAATGCTCATCAAAGAGAATGAGTGCTTCAAACTAGCAGTTTAAACTAGCAATTGAGACTAATAGTTGAAACTAAGTTAAAAGTACAAAGTACAAACTGTTATTTGGAGTTCATATTAGGAAGCGTTTGCGTTTCTGTTTATTCATGCAGCCACAGAAATATCCTGAAAGCAAGACGAAAATGAACAAACTCTCTGTGATCTATCGGCACATTGTCAAAATAACAAAAGAGTGAATGAGTAAATAACAAGAGAGTAGATAAAGGAAAAAAGTAAAAAAAAAGATTAAAAAAAAATTGGAAAAAAGATTGTAAGAAAGATAATAGTGAATAAGTTTGTGTGGATCTGAAATAGGCTGAAAACAGACGCAGTGAGGAGAGGAGCGTGGAAAAATATTGCAAATGCTTGTTAAGGCTTGAGGTTGAAGGCAAGTGAGGCACAGCGCCTTGTTTATTATGGATTCTATAAATAGCTCCTTCGAATGAAAAAGTCAAAGTAATTGTTTTAGTACTCTTTGGAAAAAGTGTTTTTAATTTAATAACCATAAAAGGCAGCTTGGAGTCACTCACGAGTCTCACTGGCGAATAATCACCCCCCCCCCCCCCCAAAACATTAAACCGAAATATTTCCCTTCATGAATTCAACTGAGGTATTTTTGAAACCTCTGGATGAATGCAAAGTTTAAATTCCAAACTTTGCATTAAAAAGTCTCACAAACAAGACATTCAGGGCGCCTCAGCAGCATTGTTGTGCGATTTATGGAAGGCACCAGATGCGCTTCAAAGGTAGACGTCTACAGACTAATCACACGATGACTGCTCCTACACGTTTGCATTGGTGTGCTTTACAGCGCTTAACACTTCTCCAAGCGGTTTCCTTCTACAACTTTCATCAAAACCACCTGAAGCTCCCTCAATCCATCAACACTTTGTGAGTATCAGGCCACAAAGGAACTCACAAACTCACAAAAGAACACACAACTCTAAGGGATTCGCACGCCAAGGCCTTTAAGCTAGTGAGCGTTAGAGGAATACATTGACACACATGCAATCGCCAAGAACCCTCCACACCACATGCGCATGTGTTTGCGTACGTGCGTGAACCTTTTATGACATTTCAGATCTGGCTCGGAACAACTGCAGTTTACAGCAACTTTTATTTATGCATTTCAACCCCTTCATGCACGTGAAGATAGTCGTGAGTTATGGTGGGCTTGGTAATTGAAGTTCTATTAGGCTTCTTTTCCGAATAGTTCTTTGGGATGAACGAGAAAAGGGATGAGTGAAATTCAATGTTCACATCTGTCAGCTCATCTTTCTTGCGCCTGGAGCCAGGCTGGTAGTGGTTAAACAGCTAACTCATTCCTCAAGCGGAGAAGAAAAAATTGGAAAATAAAATGAAAAGAACACTTAAACGGGTGTGGAATGAAAGGAGGAAGTGAGATATTGTTTTAAACATTTATAACTTCTGAAGCTTCAATAAAAGTCGGTTATAACAAGGCAGAACGAGGAGGGATGATGTGATGATGGATGGGGCCTGGTTAGTGGAGGTCAGAAACCAACAGGCATCGCTCTAATGCTTCATATAGAAGCTCTTCGTCATACTAATCGCTTTAAAGACTTCTCATAACTTTAATCATTTTGGCAAAGTTTTCAATTTTTCGACAAGACCACAATTTTGATTCGTTAAAAGTTGTAAGTATGTAAGGTGCTATGACGTTTTGAAATATTTACGTTAATGAGTAATAGTTCAAAGGTGCAACTAACGATTAAATGAATGCCTCAGGTTGGATATCCAAGCCAGTATCCTCCTACAGACTCTCTATTAAAAATATTTTATCATCATTGCAAACTTTTTAAACCGAATTATATTTTTATCAATCAAACTAAATCAAAAAGTCAAAAATTGAAAAAAACTTTACAAAGACTTTTTTGTGAATTTTGAAATTACTAAAAATAAACAAAGCAATGAAGATTATCAAATAAATGTGACTATTCAGTTGCCATCGTTGCAAACCTAGAGATCAACTTCTTTTCAACTTCAAAACAACTCCTAAACCTCCAATCCGTTCCTTTAATGCTTGGAACATTGTATATCTACTCACACTCACACGCGCATATGCATGAGCATATGTGAAAATGTATATACGCTGCGATAGATTTACGGCCACATAAGTGTATGCTTGCGCACTTTAACTATTCATTCGATCACAATTTGATACCTAACTTTGTCTAACTGTTGATCTTTTGTTACAGCTAAGACAATGAGCCAGAGAGCATTAAAACATAACGTGAATTTTTGTTGAAACAAATGGTTTTGGAATATAACAATAGAAAAGGCCACAGCAGTTGGCATTTAAACTGCTTATTCACTCCTTCACTCTTGCCTCTCTGATCTCTCGATCTACTTTTCGCCTTTACGCCAACATTCCAATCAGCTGTACGAAGGCATTTTAAACTGTTGAAAGCTCACAGAATCGCATTACACGCAATGTGGTACTTTTAACATGAAGCTCAGGCGGTACAACCTTCAACCTTGGCAGGCAGTGGTCGTGACAGACACTCAAGCAATCTGCATTGGGTGGATGAAGGAAGAAGGCATAAGTTAGAATTGAAGGTTATAGAGAACGAAATTTCAAAGGTGGAAACACTTTATGCACCCACATTTGCAGATGTTGGTGCACTCGAAGGCCGGTAAAAGACAAATGTTGCAGAGGTAGGGCGCAGGAATGCTTCTCAGTTGGAAGCGATGCAACTTCAAAGCTTCTTCACTCCTCACCTGCAATGGAACACATTTTTAATTCTTCAAACTCAATCAAAACGATTTTTAGAATTGCAAAAACATTTTTTACTGAAAACTTTTTTGTTTGCCGTTTTGGCCTCATTCAACGACAACTATTAGCTCTGCCTCAACAGAGCGTCAATACGAACAAGCTATGGAGTTTTCACTAATTAGGCACGATATATCATAAAAGTCAAAAGCAATCTTTGGCGTTGTTGCTATGTAATAAAAAAGTTGAAAGAAAATAACTTTCAAACGATTTTCAAGGTTCTTTGCGGTTCCAAACATTTTTAGTTTCCAAAACAATCACTCTTCCAAGGTAGTTTGACTATTCGCGAAGTCCAACGGTGAAGCTGATGTACGTTCGTTCTCAAACTTTTAATGTATAAAATTGGATTTTGAAATAATAACAAACGCGAAACTACTGCTCAGGAACACCTTTATCTCAACGAACAAAATAAATATAAAATTATTTATGAATCGCTAGAGGCCAGATAAGCAGTCATAATTTCCCAAACACCAATATGGTCTATATTCACTGAGAATATATAGGTTTCGAACATTAAAAATTATTTTTAACGTTTTAAAATATTTTTTTGTTTGTGTTAGCGAGCTTATCTGATGGAAATTTCCAACGGCCACGACCTAGCAACGTTGTGTGCACGAGTATTTTTATATTTTTTCATATCGATTTGCTTCTAATTTGATAGAAGCGTTGACATTGCCCGTCTTCGAACCAGACCATGCAATCAAGACGCTCCTCCATTCATGAGGTTCCATGCAATTCCACATGCGCGTCACTGTGATTGTGCACTCCTCTGTAAGCCCCCTCATGCCTTTCCACTCACACAACCTGCAACTTCTCGTTAATTTTCCTCTTTAAGTATTTTTACAAAAATCTCATTACAAAATTTCATATTTCAAAATCTTTTATTGTTTTTTTCTCTCGTGAGGTTGTACTTTTTTTTGAAATGTGAATGTGAGGGAATAGTCAACTTTATTTTTTCACGACCCGAGCTTTCATCCGTGATTTTATCTGCATTCTGAGTGTCATACTTCTTTTTATTGTTTTCATCTCCCATCCTCTGCCTTATATTGCATTTCGAGAACATCCACACACGAGTCTCCTTCCATCTCATGCATGCTGGCAACCTTCTTCAAAATCGACCAGACCATTCTTCATGAAAGATTGAAGTTGGAACATTTCAACGTAATACGTTTGTGCTTGTGTTTCTACGCAAGCTTCGTAGTGATTTCACTATAGGACGCAAAACTTCTGATGTACTTTTGATGCCAAACAAATACGACTTATTCATAAATCAAAAATATGACTTACCACCGGAAGGATGCTTACATCGCAGTTGTTAGTATGCCGCATGGAAGTGACAAAACATCAAATTACCTCACACTGAAGCATGCGCTATAGAAATGACTCACAGGAGCTGGAGCGAAGAAGAAAGGGAAAAGCGACCTGAGACACGACCACCAACAAGTCCACTCCATGAAACCCATCCTGCCTTCGTCTATTGTCCGTTATTGGAGATGCTGCGGTTGTTGTTTCTTTTATTTTGTTGCTATTGTTTCATTTTGTTGCTGTATCTTTTGTTGTTGTTGTTGTTGTTGTTGTTGTTGTTGTTGTTGTTGTTGATGTTGCTAGTGTTTAGTGTTTTTTATTATTGGTGTTAAGGTTGTTGTTCTCTACTGTTGAAGTTTTTGTTTTCGTTATTGACGTGGTTTTGCTTTTGTTGTTGTTGCCAGCAAGTTTGGTATTGTGACGTTGTTGGTGGTTGTATTGTTGTTGAAGCTATTATTATTAATGTTGCTAGTGTTTATTTTGTTGGTTTGTTTGTTTATACAACTTTTGTTGACGCTTCTGTTGCAGTTTTTTTGAAGTTGGTGTTGTAGATAATGTTGTTGTTACAGTTATCGATGTGGTTATATAAAACGACAATCCGAAACTTTTACAATTCTGTAGGGGAGTTTCAACCCTTTCAAAATTTTTGTGACTGGGTATTTATATTTTTTTGAAGACATTATTCAACACAAAAGACCTTCGGAAGAACACACAAGGGAGCGCCAGTAATGTTTGCCTTCTGACTAATCGATCGATCCACAGACCTCCACACAATACACACCACTCTCACGCTCCACCGCTGACCATTCAAGGCTATCGTGTTTCAAAGGCTGCTTATATACTGGAAAGGCGCTGATACTGGTGTTTATGGTGGCTTTTATCAACCATATTATTCTTTTATAATATTAATATTTAATTTATCCTTTTATTTATTTTTAAAAGTTATTTATAGAAAAAAGAAACAGAAGACGATGAAGGTTTTTATTCGTGAAAATAACAAAAATACTTTAAAATAATAAAACGAAAATTATTGGAAAAAAAATTCAAAAACAAAACTGTCAACGCATTGGGTGCAATAAGGAAGGACGAGAAATTCCGAACTTTGAAATGCTTGGCGAGGTGAAATTTGAATGGATTCCGATCGATCCATCGTGTTTGACCCTTCGAGTACCACGCCTCTGTTGAGTGGGTGGCTGAGCTGATTCTTTTTCAAACAGGCCACTTCAAATTTTTTTTCGATTTTGAAGCTCAGTATTTAGCAGAGGTGTTGTAATCTAATCTAATCAAATCATTCATATAGCGCTGAGTCCACATTCTACAAGAGCGCTCTAATCTACTCAACGAATTTGTGAGGCGTTTTTTCGCACTTTGTTCAAAAAGCGTTTCAAGAGAAACGGTTTAATCGCCGATTAAAGATTACTGAATTTTCAAGGGGAATCATCAATTCAGCAACTGACAATCTCCTTGCCAAGGTTTCATGCTGCTTCATGAGAGAGTAATAACAGCTATTGAGACTGGGACGTGGAACATGGTGAGGTGGTGTTCTGTGAAGCCTTAGAACATATTGAATTGAATAGGATTTCGTTAGCTTCGATCAGATTGAAGCAAATGAATGTTTAATTTCACCATCTGTGTGTTTTAACGTCATCGTTGCATTCGGATCACTGGAAAATGCACGCAATCGGATATTTTGCTTCGATCCACCAATCGTTTTCACTGCTCTGCAAATGTGCAATTTCATGCTCTTCGTTTTATAGCTATTTACTCAGCACATTGGCCTCTACTCGCTACCAATTGACCATTAAACCAGAGGTAAATAAGAGGAGTCTCATTGTTCACCTGCTGCTTCATACAGAAAGGTAGATCTGTTCTAATGCCTTCCACATTAAAATAGAGGTTAACACACCAGTGACTGTTCATCTATTGTACAGCACACCAGGCCACCGACGAAAGCAATGGGAGGGAACATTCATTCGATTGGAAAGTGATTGAAGAATCCAATCTTACTATGTACATATATACTTTCCTAGCGTTTACTCAGTCTTCAAAGGCCTCCAAATTCGTCAAATGACCGATTAACTAATTGAATGGAATAGCTTTGATCATGGTAGGCACCTAGCTGAGATTGAGCATGTATATCATCTAATGTGCCATGGTAGTACGGAGTATTTTCCCCTTTGGAGTACTTCTTTTACCTTTTTACTCATCAAATAGCAAACACATCTTTACTCCAAGGATGCGTGAGAGATCAAATGAGTCAACAACCAAGGGCTGTTTATTTATTTTTCTGAGTGGAGATGCTTCTTTCGTGCGAGCACACACCTCTGCACACAAGTGGTTCACGAGTAGTTTATTTGAAAGCTTCGAAGAGTAACAGTTTGAAGAACCTCGGCAACAACAACATGCTATGATGTGGGCATGCTGAGGGTTACAATTGGCACGTATGATTCGGTATACTTGCAGTGCCGATGAAGAGTTGGAATAGGCAATATAATGGAAAATTTCACCTAAAACAACAAGGCGTGAATGATTGCAAATGAAACATTGAAGATGGAGTAAAGTGATTCGCAGAAAAAGTTCAGAAGTTTTGAATTAAATGCAACGAGAAGAGGAGAGGGTGAACAAGGGTTGTTTAGGCGAAATCGCAAGAATGCCTTTGAAACGATTGAGAATTTAATAGATGAACGACTAATAAAGGTTCGACGTGACGAGAAGGAAGAGGAGAAAGGACTTGATGGAGAGGTAACTAGATGAATGGTTAACAACGAATGTACAACAGTGACCAAGGTGCAAGGAGCTTGAAGAGTATGTTGACTAATCCACCTTCCATCAGAGTTTAACTAGGGAGCACACTTGCTTAACAGTTTTATGTAGCGAATAATATTCAAAAATAATGCTCTGAAGGCGCTTGAAAGCGATCGACGATACATCAAAGTGTAAAAGTTGACTATGATTTTTAAAATGAAACTTAAATAACAGCAAAATATATCATTGATCAAAAAAGGGCAAAAGTTGAAATGATGGTTAGTGACAAAAATTTGACTTAATCGCTAATTTCCAATAAATGCCTTGAAATGAAACAACGTGGACGATAAGGTGACAGTGAAATGCAAGATAAGTGAGGAAGCAAAGGTCATAAATACAGCATCAACTACCTACGACGGCGTACAAAACACTGACACATTCAACACTCCGTTGAAGAACCCGAAACCTCCACTTAAGAAATAATAGCCTTTTAAGACTTATAATGTGCTTAAATATCTTCTAAATAAAACAGAAAACTTCTGTTCCTTCCCATAGCAACGGAAACCACCCCGCCAACTCGCAAACAAAACCACCCCAACCAGCTAACCAACCAACCCCAGTGTAACTTTACAACCGATAGTTCACAGGACCAATGACTCATCCCAGGATCGATGACTCATCCCAGGATCGATGACTTACCACAGAATCGATGACTTACCACCAGGGGGCTGACTCACCTTCATTGACGGCTTCTGTCCCTTGTCATCGTCCACTTGAGCTCCTGAGGACGGTTGGTGGGAGGTTTGTATGGAATGGTACTGGAAACTGGGTCTTCACACTGAAACCCACCACACTACACTCAAACTATACCGCCCACCCATATCCCACCAGGCATACTTATTAACACAAAAACCTACTCAACATCACCTACTTATCAACAACACTCACCAAGAGACCCTACTTAATTATCAAAACTTATCAACGACTTATCCACAAGGCACCTCTTTCGCAACAAACACTCAAGCCACGAACCACTGAGGGAGAAGCTGGAGTCTTGTTGGTGCTTGGTGCCGCTCCTGGTGCCCCTGTTGAAGAACTCCTCAGTGTTCTTCTCGGAGTGGCTGAAGGGAGAAGCTCCATTGGCGCCCTCCTGTGTCCTGCCCTGGAAGGCAGGCCCTGAGTAGGCCTCTCTGTTCACCTTCCCCACCCTGCCCACCTGTTGGTAGGGTGTGAGAGGGGTGTATGAAAAAGGGAAATTTTGGGTTTTAAATGCATTTATGAATGGATATATAAATAAAAATAATTTTTTTGAAAGTAAAAAAATGAAATAGAAAATGATTTAAAAAATTTATAAATTGTGAAGTAATTAAACAAATTTTTTTTAAAGATAAAATTAAAAAATTCAACCCTCCCCCTCACTCGATCTCTCTCGGAGACCCTGGCATACACGTGGTCACAGTTGTTTGGCAGGGACACATACTGACCACTGCCCTGTGTCACTCGGAACTGCAAGGTGGGTGGAAGGGTGGAAAAATGAGTGAGTGAACAAAGTCATTATATTATTCTGGGTGGGTGGTTTAACAACAAAACAAATTGTTGGATAGACGGACGAATATAAATTAATTAACTAATGAGTTGATGGACAAGTGGTTGAATTAATGATGTTTGAAATAATATTTATCTAGCGCACAACACGTACCCCATCCAGGTCCATCACCACGGATCCTGCTGTCACCACCATGCATGGACCTCCCTTCAACACCTTCAATGGCAATCAGTATGAGTGGCTAGAAATGAGCTTTTGGAACGGTGTTCTTATTGAAATTATACTTCCTTTCTCATTCTCCATCATCATCACCGTCATCGTCAGCGTCATCAGCGTCATCAGCGTCATCATCACCATCATCATCATCATCATCAACATCATCATCATCACCATCATCGTCAGCGTCATCAGCGTCATCATCACCATCATCATCATCATCATCATCACCATCATCGTCATCATCACCGTCATCAGCGTCATCATCACCATCATCATCATCATCATCATCATCATCATCATCATCATCATCATCACCATCATCGTCATCATCACCGTCATCTTCAGCGTCATCAGCGTCATCAGCGTCATCATCACCATCATCATCACCATCATCATCATCATCATCATCATCCTCCTCCTCCTCATCATCATCATCATCATCATCATCATCATCATCATCATCATCATCATCATCATCATCATCATCATCATCATCATCATCATCATCATCATCATCATCGTCATAATCATCGTCAGCGTCATCGGCGTCATCATCATCATCATCATCATCATCATCATCATCATCATCATCATCATCATCATCACCATCATCATCATCATCATCATCATCATCATCATCATCATCATCATCATCATCATCATCATCATCATCATCATCATCATCATCATCATCACCTGTCCTTCATAAACGTTGAAGTCTCCTTTATGTTGTTGAGTCTCTTTTGCCGAGACCTGACAAACAAAACATTGTTAAAAGTGAAATTATGATAAAACAAAAGTTGAAAATTTAAATTGTAACAGAAAAGGAAAAATGAGCGGAAATGTTGAATGACTGAAAAGGCTCAGAGGGTAGGAAGAAGAAGATAGAGAGGAGGAGGAGAAGAGAAAGTGGAAGAATGAAGGATGGTGAGAGAAAAAGAGAAAAAGTAAAAAAAAAAAAAAGAAGAGAAGAAAAAGAGAAAAAAAGAAAAAAAAGAAAAAAGAAAGAGAAGGAAGAGAAGGAGGGAAAAAAAAAGAAAAAGAGAAAAAAAAAAGAAAAAAAGAGGAAGAGAAGGAAGAGAAAGAGGAAAAAAAGAGAAAGAAGAGAAAAAAGGGGAAGAAGAAAAAGAAGAGGAGGACCTTTATGGTGAGATCAGTGTCCCATATGACCAAGTCTGCATCTGATCCCACACTGACTCTGCCCTGTGGTGCGGTAGTGGTCAATGTGGTGGTCAATGTGGTGGCGGTAGTGGTCAATGTGGTGGCAGTGGTGGCCAATGTGGTGGCGGTGGTGGTCAATGTGGTGGCGGTGGTGGTCAATGTGGTGGCGGTAGTGGTCAATGTGGTGGCAGTGGTGGCCAATGTGGTGGCGGTGGTGGTCAATGTGGTGGCGGTGGTGGTCAATGTGGTGCGGTGGTGGTGGCGGTGTGATCAATGTGGTGGCAGTGGTGGTCAATGTGGTGGCGGTGGTGGTAATGGTTGTGAAGGTCAATAGAGTGCTGATGGCGGTTGTTTTTAGGACATTAAACATTCAATTGAAATCCTGGATAATCAGAATCATATGAAGATGATTAAAAACCACAAAGTATTTTATAATGAAAAGATGAGACAAAAGAAGAGAACCTTTTTAGGGTAGAGGTTGAAGAGCTTGGCTGGGTTGGTGCTGGTGACCGCCACAAACCTGTTCATGTCCATCCTGCCTGTCAACTGAAGGATGGGAAAGGAAGAGGATGAGAAAGAGAAAGAAGAGTAAAGAGAAGAAAAAAGAAAAGAGAGAAAAAGAGGAAACAGACGAATAAAAAAAGAAGAAAGAGGGAAGAGAAGAGAAGGAAGAGAAAAAAGGGAAAAAAAAGAAAGAAAAAAGAAAAAAACCTCTTCTAGGACGTATTTTAAGCGACGATGAACACATTACATTTTTTCAGTCTCCATCACAACTGAACCACCACCTCACCACTTCATCACTTCACCACCACCTCACCACCACACCACCACCTCACCACCCCACCACCACCTCACCACCACACCACCACCTCACCACCACACCACCATCTCACCACCACACCACCACTTCACCACCACACCACCACTTCACCACCACATCACCACCTCACCACCACACCACCACCTCACCACCACTTCATCACCTCACCATCATCACCACAAATCCCCAACAACACTCACCACAGCCTGTTTCCACAACAAGGCCAGTCTCTCCTGCACACCATTGGTCCCTTTGGGCACCAGCTCGAAGTTGTCCTTGCCCAGGGCTCTCTGAGCCACGTCGTAAGAACAGTGTTCCGAGGTGACCAGCTGAATGTCATCACTGCGGTGATGTGGAGGTGCTTAAGATACAGACCTCGTTCGATGAGCACCCCTAGTCAAATTACCTACTTCGCCAATAAGCTGTTCAAGACGTCTGGAGTGGTTGGGTCCATTCTAAGAGGAGGGGTGGTCAGGTGGGAGGCTGCGTGAGACCATGATGGGTTAAGGCACTCGGCGCCTGTCAACACCAATGCTGCCAGTGGAACTCCGCTGAAGACGATCTTGCCTGTGGTGAGTTGTCATTGACGGGTGAAAATTGAGTTAAAAAGTGGCTGGCTGAGATTGATGGATGATGGGTGTGATCAGGGTGGATGAATGAAGTGTGTGGTTAGGGTGAGCGTGCCAAATAGGTGTTCAACTAGCACACTAGCACATAAACAGTGTCATTGAATCAAAAGAACATTATTATTTTATCTGACTTAAAAAACTAAAAAATAATCAAACAAGAAAGACACCTTTCCTACGGCTCTCTGAGATCACCTCGGCTGCAGCGGCTGACGTGAAGTTGCTGAAGAAGATGGGACAGTTGTTGAGGGAAGCCATGGAGATGACGTGGTACACTGACTGCGTCTCTGCCTGGTGGTCAGTGGTGGAGAGTTGGCAGGGAAGGATTGGAGTGGGTGAGTTTTATGGCAATAATCATAATAAATTCAATTTGTAAAGCGCCAAGGCAAGCAACTGAGGTGTAGATGATGCTGTGACGAGTTGAAAAAGGGAAGGTTGATATAGGCGGGCTTATGTGGAGAGCTTCAATGGGGGAGGAATGCTAGAGCAGTCAATGCTGCAGTGACCACCACCTCTTCGGAGTGTGAAAGGACGTGTCCCTCAGGTCCTGAGATCTTCATCTGTGACAGCACCTGCGCCACCTTTGTGAAGAACAGCAATAGTATGATGTGTGCGTGTCAAGAGCAGTGATGTAATGATGAGTATGCATCAGAGGCAGTGGCAGGTCTCATTGGAACATTTGAGTACTAACAACTTTATAACACATTCTTTTGCCTTCTCATCTACCTCTCTATTGTCCCACCTCTTTCCTCCCTCATTCCTCCACCCATCTTTTTTCTCCCTTTCCTTCACCCATCTCTTTCTCTTTCACCCACCCATCCAGCCATCTCTTCCTTCCCCACCCATCCACCCACCTTATCTTCCACCAACGCGGCATTCTCGGCATGCACCATCAACAGCGCCTTCAACTCTTTGCAGCGCCTCAGCACCTGTTCATCAACAGTCTCCCATGATGTAACGTATACAGCAATACAGTACAATAACAAATAAATACAAATACCACTATAATGGCGTTGATCCCACCGAGTTCCATGGCCAACAAAACTACAAACACATACAAGCTTCTCTTAACACCACTCATAAAAAGGCCCAATTAGGACTTTGAACGATCAATTAACAAATCTTTCTTAATG
>OX387247.1:3886718-3889218 GCA_947562095.1 Branchellion lobata | reverse complement strand
GCAGCTTATCGCCATACGTGAATATTGTTTTCGGTGTGAGCATTCGAAAAACCTCTGATGCGTTAGATTCATTTTGAATTTTAGGTCAATGCTGCCATAACTGACAACAACAAAAGTCGTATAAAAGTCTGGAGAATCACATTTCAAAAGAAGCGTGTTATTAAGCCAGTCATAAAAAGAAACTCTGTTGAGCTTAACCCACATGCACTTGATAGCAAGTTGGTCCATCAAAAACTATATAAAAATTAAATTTCACCCATGTATGGTGGAAGGTATGAGGCAAAGAAGAATAATTTTATGAAAACCCTTGAAAGTTGAAACAATAAAGCTTCCTTTTTACTTTATACCATACAATGCTGATTTTCAAAATCACCCAGGCTTTATCAATTTCCTTGTAAAACAACTAGAAAACTGATTAACTATCATTAACATAACCACACGTCTGCAAAACAGATAAATTATTTTAAAGGTTTCTGAGTTACTTATATTGGATTATGCAACAAAATATGTTGAAAAAAGTATGACTAAAAAGTGCAATGAAAATAACTGAATGGCATAGCACGAAACTAACAAGGCACTAAAAAGGTTGTTTTTGGTGAGTAGGTGATGTTTACATTGTGAATTCTGTGCTGGAATATGGAAAACGTTTCGAAAACAAAATAGGTTTGGAGTGAAATATCATTTTTAAATGATATAAAAAAGAAAACTTTTACTTGATGGAGCCATCTTCAATGTAGATGTCTGCATATTTAGAACAATCATCATTCACAATTTTGCCTCCTTTTATTACCAGCCTCAACTGTGCACTCTGAAATATTAATAATAGTGATTAAAAGCATTATTAATTGGGAAAAAGTTAGAAGGTGGATTAGAAGAAGGCTGGGTTCACTAAAGTTGGAATGTATAAAAAATGTATAGGTAGAATAATAATAATGCATTGGATTGACGACGAAAATAGAAATTGATAGATGAAATATGAAGAAAATGGAATGTTATTGGAGTATAATATAAGTTTCAACTTACAGCCTGAACTAGTATATTGATATAAGTTTATGAGAAAATTTCTGAGCTGCAAAAATAATTTAAAAAAAATAATACTTTGATCAGCGGCATTAATATACATAATTATAAGCTTTTATATGCTAATTTTGAAAAATTAAGCAGGTAAAAGGCTTAAATTCAAAAAGAAAATACAAAGTACCTGCAAATGAATAGGAACTTTTTTCAATAGAGTTCTAGTAGCCATTTTATTAAATAAATTTTCCAAAAGATATTCTTAAATAAACTAACAAAAATCGAATTGAGCGAACTTATGTTAATGCAACAAGAAGAATGAACAGTGGTGAAGCATGTGCTGCTACTTTATAGGAGTATTTAAGCATTTAAAAATAACTTCAGCGCCTAATTTATTCGGAAATAAAATAAAATTTTAGACCTAAATAACCAATTGACTTATTTATTTCAAATATTTGTTTATTTTGAATTCAAGTATTTCATATGATTTGGAATAATTCAGATTATATCGAAAGTTTCCCACGGTGTTAGCGATATGTGAATACATTGTAACATATACCTACGTTTGAAGAGCGCAAAATAAAATTAAAACACCAGGAGATCGAGAATGTGATTCGTAGATTAAAATTACATAAAAGTATAACATATTACTAAGCCTGCTAATTATTAACTCAGTCTTAGCTACATAGATGACCTTTTTAAGTTGCCTCTTCGTAAGGGACTGGGATCTACTTATTCTCATTTTTTCATAATACCATCTAATAATACTTATGCCAACCCTGCACTTTTCTACTGTGGAACACTTTTCTATGGAACTCTCTTCCTCTCAATCTTACCTCTATTACTTTTTTACTTTCATTCCGTAAAAACCCTTAAAACTTTGTTGTTTAAACAGTTTGTAGCAGAGCGCTCTTGAAAAGTTTATAAGCGCTATACAAATGAGTTGATTAGATTAGATCAGTCTTGAGTCTTAAACTCTTGGTTAAAAAAATTTTATGCAAAAAAATATTTGAAATATTGATTAATTAATAAAATTTTCTGATATTAATCACACCAAGACTAATTGACTTTTCTCTTAGATTCGCAAGAAGTCATTCATTAGTTAAAATCGGGTCATTCTCGGCATTTCCTCTGCCCACAGAACTCCATTCATCATAGTTTTGTGCGGAACAATGAAGAAGGGTTAATGAAAGGTGTAGATTGAATTTATTGCTCAGAAACTCCAAGTTGGCGTCTTTTTTCGCAGTCTTATTATCAGCGATTTGTTGTTCCAAACTAAAAACGTGATTAAACCATGCAAAACTCCTATTCCCAACTTCATAATCATTATCCTTCTCTACATACTCATAAATCCATTCCGGATTTACAAATCTAGGCGTACACGCATTTCCAGTACATCTCCAAACAGCCATATTGACTGGGTATTATAGCGTCGAGAAGCATGGGACATACACATCTAGCAACATCATCACACAGTCTCTGTGCA
>OX387247.1:3871718-3874218 GCA_947562095.1 Branchellion lobata | reverse complement strand
AGCGTTCGAACCAACCACACCAGGTGGTAGTGCGGTACCTGCAGGCGTCTGCATGCACATGCATACTGATGCCCTGGTTTAGGGAGGTTGGCTTCGTGGTGGTGTATGGCTCTCTGGTGCTGAAGGTGTACAAGTGGGTGGGTTGGATGGAGTGGGATGCATAGATGGAGTGGGATGGATGACGTGGGATGCATAGATGGAGTGGGATGGATGGATGAATTAGAGTGGGATGGATGGATGAATTAGAGTGGAATGGATGGATGATGGATAGAGGGGAACGGATGAATGGAGTGGAACGGATGGATGGATTAGAGTGGATTGGACGGATGGTGGGTGGAGTGGAATGAATTGATGGATGGAACGCCTAACTGGAGTGAAATGGATAAATGAACGGAGTTGTTGAAATGGGTAGATTGAGTTCTTTGGTTAATGAAGTGGGTGATGTGAAGGGGCTGGATTAGAAGGTGAAGTGGGCGGTAAGGTAGAAATGGTTAAAGTAAGGTGTGGTTATGCAACTTGGGTTTAGTGCAAAACAATATTTGAATGAGTAAAGAAGCTGGAAGAGCCGTACCAGGTCCAAATAAATTAATTTTGGAACATCGGCTCCATCATTTTTGGCTCAACTTTATAATTTAATCAAAGCATCACATCGAAGCCGATTTCAATCGAGTTTCTATTGCTGCGCAGAGTATTGGCAGAGTTCCAGAGCCGGAAGGCTCACAGGGCTCAGGTAAGAGATAAAGACCTATTGAGGGGACTGTTGGTGATGGTGGTGGTGGTGGTGGGGTACATGGCTGCATGGACAAGTGTCACTCTCGACTCTGAACTTGACCACGTCAGCCACCAGAGCCACAACAGCTCCAGTGCTCCCAACAGTTATAGTCACCTCGACACCAACAATTATAGCCAAGGCATTGAACTCAACGACAATTCGAGTAATTTCCACAACGAGCAACATTTCAATAAGTCTCTTAGCCACACCAGCCACAATAGCCACAGTATCTGTGGCGACAACAGCCACAACGAGTGGTCGTTGGTGCGTTGGAATAGGGTTGGAGACTCGGTGTTCAAGCTGTGTAGATGTGCGTGGTGGGACGTCGTGATTGAAACCGGTGAGTGATGGAGGCGTGTGTGTGTGTGTGTGTGTGTGTGTGTGTGTGTGTGTGTGTGTGTGTGTGTGTGTGTGTGTGTGTGTGTGTGTGTGTGTGTGTGTGTGTGTGTGTGTGTGTGTGTGTGTGTGTGTGTGTGTGTGTGTGTGTGTGTGTGTGTGTGTGTGTGTGTGTGTGTGTGTGTGTGTGTGTGTGTGTGTGTGTGTGTGTGTGTGTGTGTGTGTGTGTGTGTGTGTGTGTGTGTGTGTGTGTGTGTGTGTGTGTGTGTGTGTGTGTGTGTGTGTGTGTGTGTGTGTGTGTGTGTGTGTGTGTGTGTGTGTGTGTGTGTGTGTGTGTGTGTGTGTGTGTGTGTGTGTGTGTGTGTGTGTGTGTGTGTGTGTGTGTGTGTGTGTGTGTGTGTGTGTGTGTGTGTGTGTGTGTGTGTGTGTGTGTGTGTGTGTGTGTGTGTGTGTGTGTGTGTGTGTGTGTGTGTGTGTGTGTGTGTGTGTGTGTGTGTGTGTGTGTGTGTGTGTGTGTGTGTGTGTGTGTGTGTGTGTGTGTGTGTGTGTGTGTGTGTGTGTGTGTGTGTGTGTGTGTGTGTGTGTGTGTGTGTGTGTGTGTGTGTGTGTGTGTGTGTGTGTGTGTGTGTGTGTGTGTGTGTGTGTGTGTGTGTGTGTGTGTGTGTGTGTGTGTGTGTGTGTGTGTGTGTGTGTGTGTGTGTGTGTGTGTGTGTGTGTGTGTGTGTGTGTGTGTGTGTGTGTGTGTGTGTGTGTGTGTGTGTGTGTGTGTGTGTGTGTGTGTGTGTGTGTGTGTGTGTGTGTGTGTGTGTGTGTGTGTGTGTGTGTGTGTGTGTGTGTGTGTGTGTGTGTGTGTGTGTGTGTGTGTGTGTGTGTGTGTGTGTGTGTGTGTGTGTGTGTGTGTGTGTGTGTGTGTGTGTGTGTGTGTGTGTGTGTGTGTGTGTGTGTGTGTGTGTGTGTGTGTGTGTGTGTGTGTGTGTGTGTGTGTGTGTGTGTGTGTGTGTGTGTGTGTGTGTGTGTGTGTGTGTGTGTGTGTGTGTGTGTGTGTGTGTGTGTGTGTGTGTGTGTGTGTGTGTGTGTGTGTGTGTGTATGTGTGTGTGTGTGTGTGTGTGTGTGTGTGTGTGTGTGTGTGTGTGTGTGTGTGTGTGTGTGTGTGTGTGTGTGTGTGTGTGTGTGTGTGTGTGTGTGTGTGTGTGTGTGTGTGTGTGTGTGTGTGTGTGTGTGTGTGTGTGTGTGTGTGTGTGTGTGTGTGTGTGTGTGTGTGTGTGTGTGTGTGTGTGTGTGTGTGTGTGTGTGTGTGTGTGTGTGTGTGTGTGTGTGTGTGTGTGTGTGTGTGTGTGTGTGTGTGTGTGTGTGTGTGTGTGTGTGTGTGTGCTCCAATGGCATGTTGTAGT
>OX387247.1:3851718-3866718 GCA_947562095.1 Branchellion lobata | reverse complement strand
TAAAAACAAAACAAAAAAACACCACAGACTCAGATTCCTCTAGGTTAATAATACTGAACAGAATTTGTGTTCCCGTTGATTTTAGCGAAAAATAAGCTTCAATCAGGAAAAAAAATTTTTTTTTAATTTGAGCTGATAATTTTTATAAATTTTTATTTTTCGAAAAAATAAGTTTCTTAAAGTTAACTTTTATACATAGATTTCTTTGTTATCACCAAGCTCAGAGCGATTGTTGTTATTGAGGTTATATTCTGTTATCATTTCTTTGTTGTTCCCCCCGTAAGCGCCACTATCAATAGCTTCATCAAGCCTTTTGTTTTTATTATCATTGAGAACTATGAGTTTTTGTCTGTTATTATTATTATTAAGATTATTATTATTATTATTATTATTATTAAAATTATTATTATTTTTATTATTGCTATTATTATTGTTACTGGCTGTACTATTATTAACAGTATTTATATATCTCTTATCATCATTATTATTATTTATTTTCAAATTCTTATCAATAAGATTGCTTTCATTATTGAAGTTATCATTTCCACCATTATTATTATTAATATCATAATTACTAAAAATAATATTATTATTATTATTGTTATTATTAATATCATAATTATTAATGATATTATTATAATTATTATCATTATTATCATTGTTATTATTACTGTTTATTAGGCTGTTTCTTTGTTCCTCTCCCCCTCCACTACCTCCCTCATCATCACCCGCATCGAAGGCAGTATTGTCATAATCGTTTCTACCCTCATTATTATTATTCTTATTCTTATTATTATTATTATTATTATTATTATTATTATTATTATTATTATTATTATTATTATTATTATTATTATTATTATTATTATTATTATTATTATTATTATTATTATCACTGTTATTTTTATCATTGTTATCATTATTGTCTTTATTGATAATGCTATTTCCATTTTTATTATTGTAGTTATTACTACTGTGGTTATTACTATTGTAGTTATTATTATTTTTGTGGTCATTATCATTATTATTGTTATTATTTTTATTGTTGTTATTATTCACTCCGACATAGTCACTGACGTAGTATGTGTTGTTAGAGACACTGCTGTAGCTGCTGTTGCTGCTGTTGCTGTAGACGCTAGTGTTAACGGTGTGGTTGCTGTCACTGTTCGTGAAGTTGCCACCACCATCACCACCACGACCAAACCCTTCCTGCCTTCCCACAACATGGGATTCCAGCGGAAAAAAGTTGTAAGCGTGTGCAGGGCCGCTTGACACAGCACTTGTTGCAAGAGAAGCAGTAGTGGAGGTGGCGGTGAGTGGCTCAGATGGGGTGGAATTGTCGGTGGTGGAAAGATGTTTAGAGGGGGTGGAGTTAACGGTGGGAACTGTTGAGGGAGTTGAGATGGGGGTGGTGGAGATGGAGTGTTTAGAAGGGCTGTTACTGGTGTAATTATGGCGTATGGGTGAAGTTTTACTCGCAGAGAAGTGGTGGTTAGAGGGGGCAGCGGTAAGAGTGACAGCGTTGTTGGAGGTGTTAGTCATGTTGTTATAATTATTGACACTTTTAACGTTTGCACCGGAGTTATTGACGTTATTGTTGTTGCCACTGGCGATCAATGCGCTGTCTCCGTAATAACCACTTTGCTTTATTTTGTCGTTCTTTACGTTGTTTGTATTGTTGTTCATATTAATGTTGTTGTTGTTGTAGTAGTGGTTGTTGTTGTTGTTGTAGTTTTTGTTGTTCATGGTTTTGTGAGACCCATTGCTGTTATCATAAATGTTTCTTATTTTGATAATATTGTCGTTATTATTATTGTTGTTGTAGTTGTCGTTGCTGTTGCGGTTGTAGTCGCGGTTGTTGTGAGCATCCACGACAGGGTACGTGTGGCTTTCGTTGGTCCTTATGACATCAGCGTGTCTGAGACGAGCTTATGTGCGAGGGTAGTGTGGTTGTCATTGATCGGTGGTGTTGGCGGCAAGGTCATTATTGCGCGTATAACAAACACGAATACAAAGAGGAAGAAATACTTTTAAAATTACGGAAGATACTCCAGTAGGGAAAAATAAAAGTATTGATGGTTTAGAAACCTGATTTAAATTTAAATTTAGTGATAACAATGATGCAAACATACATATACTTATACAGTCTCATGCGGGTCTAGATCTTGAAATAACAAAGGTTAACAACAACAAAAACAACAACAATAACAATAGCAACAACAACAACAATGAAAACAACAACAATAGCAACAACAACAGCAAAAATAGCAACAACAGCAAAAATAGCAACAACAACAAAAATAGCAACAATAACAACAATAGAAACAACAGCTAGAACAAGTGACAGTAGTAGTAGTTTCAACATTATCATTAGTGTTGAGACAATGGCAACAGCAACTCACAGGGCTTCCTGCTGGACTGGTAATTGCTGTCGTAACTGACGTTTGATTCCCTGCCGATGCAAAGTTTACTATGAAATGGATTAAAAACAAAATGTGTTTTATCAAATCCATTCAGACACCCATCCAGTTAGCCGTTCATTCAAACAGTCATATAAGTATATTTAACCATGTGTCTTTCTATGTATGATCAATCCATTCATCTACACACTATTTCTTTCACCCAATCATTCATTCATTTATTCACCCATCTGGTTTTCTTCTTCCCACTTTTTCATCCTCCCATTCACCCACCTATTCATCCTTCCATTCACCCACCTATTCATCCTTAAATTCATCCTCTTATTCATCCTTCCATTCATCCTCTTATTAACTCACCCATTCATCCACCCGTTCATCCACCCATTCGTCCACCCATTCATCTACTCATTCATCCACCAATTCATCCACCCATTCATCCACCCATTTATCTACTCATTCATCCACCAATTCATCCTCCCATTCATCCACCTATTCATCCTCCCATTCATCCCCCTTTCCACTGCACCTTCGACAGCAGGAACAGACAAGGAACAAGCACACTGCGATGAGAAGCAGCAGAAACAAACAACTGATGACAGCTAGGGCGATGGTAAGTGATCGTGACAGAGCCGGTGAAGAGGATGAAGACAATGTCGAGGTAGTGAGTGACGACAAAACAAGCAGAACGTTGTAAGATTGTGGGTGTTTGCTGGTGGAGGTGTTGTGGCGTAGTGTCAACACCACGTATTCCATCCCACTGAAGACCTCGGCACTGGTTGTGGTAGTCAGGGAGCAGTTGTGGAGGCTGAAGTGGGACTTGTTGAAGGGTCCAAGAAGTTTCCACGAGCCATCAAAGTATCTGACACTCTCAACGCTGCATGCGTTGTGTCTGGTGGCGGTGGCTGAAGTGTTTGTGGCTTTGCTGCCTGGCAGCTGCACCAGCACTTGAGACTGCTTCAGCTGTGAGGCGTTCAACTTGGCAACAATAAGTCCGTTGCTGTAGAATACGTCATTGCCTCTGACGTCACAAAAAACAAACTTTTTTGACGTCAATTTGACGCTGACGAAGGAAAAAGCGGAGGTAGAAGCGGAAGATGTCAAAGCGGAAACACTGGAACCGGAAAAGGGAGTTGAAGCAACAATGGCGACTAAGAGTGATGACGTAATAGGCATTGAAGTTGACAACACGTCACGAAGTTGTTGCGACAAAAGCAACTGGCCTGTGCTTGAGTCAACCCGGAAACTGTGAGGTTGTTTATGTTATTGTTTTGCATTGCTGTGGTTTTCGTTATTATTTTCAAATAGATTTTTAAATTTCACGGAATTTTGAATACAAAAAAGTTGTATAAAAACAACAAAGGTTGTTCATACAAGGCTTTGTGGGGTCCTGCCAATGAGAAAGAGGCTTTAGAGCTGCTGGCTTCCTTCAACTGCAAGGCGGAGATGGTTGTAGTGGTGTGAAACGTATGTAGTGGTAGTTTGGAACATGCGTTTTATGCGCTGTACTTTAGTAAGTTAGATGAGAGGTTCAGGGAAAGGTGAAGTATTCAAGAAGCGAGTTTACCTTTGCGGTCATTATTGCCTGTTTCCAGTCAACTGTGTCCAAGTCAACACTCAGTGGGTAGTGATCTTTCTCCAACATAACTCTCCTCGTGTTACTATTATTGTTATTGTTGTTATTATTATTGTTATTGTTATTATTGTTATTGTTATTATTGTTATTGTTGTCGTTATTTTTGAGATTGCGCAGCTGCAAGTTAACAGAGGCGCTCTGTTGCTGGGAGGAGCTTGTGTGGCTTGAGGGGGTCGCTTGCACCTGTCGGTCGAGTTTTCAACCTTTTCAATAACAGCAATCTTCAACAACAAGTCATCAACAACACGTCGCCAACAACAGCACTTTTCAACAACACGTCACCAACAACAGCACTCTCCAACAAAACGTCACCAACAACAATGAACGTTATCCAAACTTAAAACTAAACTCTCAAACGTCTCAAAGCTTCCGAAAGAAGCAACACACCACCTTCAGTCTTATGGTCTCTTCCCTCATCCCCTGCAGCCTCGTCATGTTCTTCACCACAATGCTGTAACTCCTCGACAGTGCAAACACACTCTTCCAGTCGCCTGGACTCTCTGCTCCCACCAACTCCAACGAACCACCGTCCTGTAACGGATGCACTCCATTGATGAATTCATGCCGAGTGGCACACAGGTTGCATTCAAGTCCTAAACTCAGAAGGCAAACATTTTTTGATTGATTTCAAATACATTATTCACCTAATCTAATCCAGTCATTTGTATAGCGCTGAACTAATCATTTGAAAACCCCCTCAATCGTGAACTCCAAGCAAACCAACCAGGTCCGAGTCTGGTGTCAGTGCGATGTCGGGCTTGCATTGTGTGATGACGTCATCGTTGATGATGATGACGTGGCACTCGTAAGAGGATGACGTGAAGGCAATACGATGGTTGCGAAGGTCCACGATCGCCATGGTAACCATGCTGATGCTGCAGTTGCTACCCAGTGGTTTGGTCCGAGGAGAACAAGCCTTGTAGGTGGTGCATGCTCAACGTGAAGTGGAGAACCTTGTTTTAATCCAACAATAAATCAACAGTTCACCAATTTGAAAATTCCTGATGTAACAATTACTTTACTATTTGCTGTGCCCACCCAAGTTCCTACCATCCTCTCCCACTCCCTATGCACAGTTTTCCAACTACTTCACAACTTCTTTTTCACCTTCTCTCGCTTCTATTTCCATTTTATTTATACTTGTTTTTCGCCCAAACCAGCTTCTGTCCATCTCCTCTTCCCTTCAACACCCACCTGCACTCCAACGAAGTATGTGCAGTTGGCGGCCTTCAACAGGGGCTCTGAGCAGTCAAATCTTCTCGCCACTGTCATCAAGCCACTGTTCTTGTCCACCTTCACAAGACCTATTGGATCTGTTGTTGTTGATTTTGTTGTTGTTGTTGTTGTTGTTGATGTTTTTGTTGTTTGTGTTTGTGTTGTTGTTGTCATATTGTTGTTGGTGTTTATGTTGTTGTTGTCATATTGTTGTTGGTGTTGTGGTTGTCATATTTTTGTTATTGGTTTTTGTCATTGTGTTGTCAATGTCGTTGTGTAAATGTTGTCGGAATTTCATTATTATTTACTGATACTACTTCGTTGTTACTGAACACCGTTGCAACAGTTGAGTGGTGAGAAGGTGGATTGATTTTGTTGTGCGAATGTCTAGGGGCGTGAGGCCTGAAGATGTGTATGTGTATCTGTGTGAGTTTGCCTGTTTATCATTGTGTGAGTTTGCTTGTGTATCGGTGTGTGAGGTTGCCTGTGTATCGGTGTGTGAGGTTGCTTGTTCGCCTGTGTATCGCTGTGTGAGTTTGCTTGTTTGTGTATTGCTGTGTGAATTTGTTCATACTTTTGTGTTTGTCTGTGTGTCAGTTCGATTTTTTTCTGTGTGAGTTTTCTTGTATGTCTGTTTATGTCTCTGTGTGAGTTCGCTTTTGTGTGGTTGTCATTTTCGATCATTGTTTGCTGTTCGCTTATCAGAAAGATAACATACTTTGATCTATTTTGAAGTATCTTTCAAACCAAAATCATTTTCATCAACTCATTTTCGAACTTTTTAATAATTTATTCGTTTAATTATCCATTGTCCTTTTTAAATTAATCATTATCTTATCTTCGCTGATCCATTAATTGGATTCCCTCCATTCACCCATTAATCTTCCTCCATTCATCCACTAATCTTCCTCCATTCATCCACTAATCCTTCTCCATTCACCCATTAATCTTCCTCCATTCACCCATTAATCTTTCTTCATTCACCCATTAATCCTCTTCCATTCATCCACTGATCCTCTCCCATTCATCCACTAACCCTCCTCCATTCATCCACTAATTTTCTTCCATTCATCCACTAATCTTCCTCCATTCATCCATTAATCTTCTTCCATTCACCCATTAATCTTCTTCCATTCACCCATTAATCTTCCTTCATTCACCCATTAATCTTCCTTCATTCACCCATTAATCTTCCCTCAATCACTCACTAATCTTCCCTCAATCACCCACCTGTAACGATCTTGAACTCCACTCCCCTACTCAGATCAGTGTGAGCTTCGAAAGCTTCCAGTTTCATGATGGTTGTTCCCTGTGGGTGGATGGGAAGTGTTGTTGGTGGTATGATGTAAGTGGGTGTTAATAGTGGGTATTACTGGTGGAGAGTTGTTAGGGAGTGTTGTTAATGGGAACTTGTTAGCGGGAAGTTGTTAGTAGGTGTTGTTAGTAGGTGTTGTTAGTAGGTGTTGTTAGTAGGTGTTGTTAGTAGGTGTTGTTAGTAGGTGTTGTTAGTAGGTGTTGTTAGTAGGTGTTGTTAGTAGGTGTTGTTAGTAGGTGTTGTTAGTAGGTGTTGTTAGTAGGTGTTGTTAGTAGGTGTTGTTAGTAGGTGTTGTTAGTAGGTGTTGTTAGTAGGTGTTGTTAGTAGGTGTTGTTAGTAGGTGTTATAAGTGGGCTGTTACAAACTGGATGTTGTTAGTGTAATGAGATAAGTGGGATAATGAGACAGAGGCTGATGAATTAAGCAAACACGCTCGAACATTTTAGTCCTTGCTAAGATCAATAAAATTCAAACGATCGACAAACAACTTAATGCAAAAAACGAAGGTGAGTATGTATCTGTTGATTGCTTCCAGGAATTGAAATTTGCAAGTTAAACAAATTCTCAGCAAACTGAAAAGTTTTTTAAATATTCAACTTTAAGAATGAAGAGATCACTGACCACGGGGGAGTTTTCTAGAACCTCCAGGGGTAGGGGGGATATGAGGAAGTAAGGTGGCTTGTCCCTGTCGCTGGTCACTTCAATGCTGAGAACACCAGACGTTGAAGCTCCCTTCTTGTTCTGTTGCGGCGGTTGCAGATGTTTCATTCGGGTGTTACTGACGTCACACGAGTTTTTTATTCTAATTTAAAAGTGAATTTTTTACTTGGTGTTATTTTTATAGCGTCTTATGCATTTAGTTTCAACTGGTTTGATGGTTTTGACTATTACTTAAACCGTTAACGAAAACATCACTTGCAATTAACTTCTTTATTTGCTGTTGTTACTATGTTACACTACAGTGTCTACTTCCCAATGACATGTTACAAGCAGAAACAGGTTGTTTTACCGTGGCGACAATGGTGAGGGTGTACTTCCGTTGCAGTGGAAAGTTGAGACTTCTCTTCAAGCTCACCACCCCAGTCAGAGCATCAATGCTGAATTCTTGGGAGACGGCCTGTTATATTAATTATTGGGTGTTTGTCCCTGCTTCGTTGCAATGCATAATTTCAATCCGGTCTCATCGGCGTCTTGCTATGACGCACAAATGACGAATGTGTCTTAAAAGGCTCTGCCCTGATTGAGACGTCCAATCAACGTATTCATTTAGCGCTTAGTTGTACTTTGGGATTAAAAACAGGAAAAAACAGACGCATTGGCACACAAACAAGAACACAAACGCAGACACAAACCAAAAAACGCAATCACGTGATCACAAAAAATACGGGAAATATTCACGAACATCTAGTTACTGCAGTTGTTTGCAGGCTTACAGACCTGAAGCTTGAAGGTGACTAGAGAAGAGGAGTCAGCAGCTTCGACCGTGAACACCTCCTTGCCCACCTCTGCAGACTGCGGTGGCAGCACTGGTGTCTGAGATATCGCTGATAAACCCTTATTGCAGCTTTTGATTAGATTAGATCAGATCAGATTAGATTTTGAACGGCTAATAATCGGCACCGTACAAGTGATTTTATTCGATACAATACATTAAAAATAAAAATACTATCATAGTGACATCAACTCACCAGAGTTGGGATTAGATTATATTGGGTCAGATTAGATTATATTGGGTCAGATTATATTACATTTGGTCAGATTAGATTGGATTAGATTAACATTGTTGAAAGATGTTCACGTAGTCTTTCAAATTTTCAAGTTATTTTTTTACAATTTCAACTTTTGAATAAATTTATTTTCAACCTGTCAAAATCCAGCGTTTTTGAGACTTTTAGAGGGGTTGTGTCAAGTGGTTAGTTTGTATGGATTTATAAGTTAAATGGGTTATATCTTTCTTTATTACAATGCTGTTGTGGCTTTTGTTGTTGTAAGTGTTATAATGGGTTTTGTATTCTGAATTTCCCTTCGGAGCATGGTGCGCAGTTATAAAAAAAGAACTCAATAACTACGATTTATTCTCTATGCGTCTTTGACAAATTTACGATCATTTGCTTAGATCCGCTTGCTAATCTTGACATTGAAAAAGTCTTCACAGTGGAGGACTTGTGCAGTTCTGAAGGTCATTGCCACAAGAACTTTTTCAAGTTCAAAGCTTAAGCACGTAGCTGGGCTGCTGCTGCTGCTTTATCAAGCTTCAAAATGATGCAAAACCTTATCAGATCTCAGAACGTCTGGGTGTTTCTATTGCGTTTGATACATTTGTGATGTGTTACACAGGCTCATAAGAACTCCCTCAACCTTCCTTGACCCACCTCGGAAAGGTTGACTTTGGTGGGCAGGTTGGAGATGGTGGGAGTTGGTGAGTCAGACACGAAGATCAGGCATGCCTGCTCAATCTGGTGGTGTGGATGGGGACAGTGATGTGTTTATAATAAAAAAGAGAAAGGCTATGGTGATTAGAATTGAGACAAGAAATAAAAAAACAATGAAGATTGAAATCGTTATGTTAATGATGAAGAGAATAGTTATGATAAAAATGATTCATATGACCTATAAGTAAGTATGCGTATAAATCCTTTGATGAGACCACGAAATTGAGAAGTGTGGTGGGAACTAGAGAAGCTACGGTGGTTGGTGGATGGTCACAGGTGTCTTGGCAGCGTTGAATGACATATTAAACACATTGCCGACAAGTTTGAACGACAAACGAAGTAGCGATTCATGAATGGAATATTTCTCAGCTATAAAATCACTCGTAAACATAATTTCACTAAATCACACTCCCACAACACAGCTTGAAACTCTTCGATAAAACAAAAACAGCTCGATTGCCTGCGTGATTCGCCTCTTCAGTTGCTTCTCTGCTGCTTTTACTGGCGCATTAATTGCTATTACACTTTTGTGAGACATATTCTTGCAGTAGTGACCAAATAGTTAATGTTGTTAATAACATAATCAAGCTTTTAAGCTCAGTTCTTCTATGAAATTGTAACTCAATGTTTTTTAGGAAATCTTTCGCTGTTCTTTCCCATACTTTCACATTACTTCCATCCACGTGGGGTGCTCTGATGGAGGTCTTCTCTGTCTCTCCCTCCAAGATCACTGGATTAGGAACCTCATCAAGGATTTATATAGCGCTGTTTTTTTTTCCTTTTACTTATCATGATTATGAGATGGTGTTTATTAACCTTGTTATTATTATTATTATTATTTGTATTATTATTATTATTATTATTATTATTATTATTATTATTATTATTATTATTATTATTATTATTATTATTATTATTATTATTATTATTATTATTATTATTATTATTATTATTATTATTATTATTATTATTATTATTATTATTATTATTATTATTATTATTATTATTATTATTATTATTATTATTATTATTATTATTATTATTATTATTATTATTATTATTATTATTATTATTATTATTATTATTATTATTATTATTATTATTATTATTATTATTATTATTATTATTATTATTATTATTATTATTATTGTTATTATTATGAATTTTCGTCTTTTTCCTCGAAGTGTGTGAACAAAAGGTTTGGCTGCATTACAACAATGACAAACAGTAAGCCAAGGACCCCGGTAAAAATGCTGACTTAGCATTAACTCGATAGTAACCAAAAATGAAAAATAATGAAAGATTCAAGTCATTTGCGAGGTGGTACTTTAATCAGGTATGCTAGAGTAGTGGTGGGTGAGTTATAGCCTTATTTTGAAGAATAAGAATATCCCAAGGCTGGTTGTTTCTTCAGTGGTGTGGGGAGTTGCAGGAGGCGAGAGCTTGCACGATGTTCGTGTGTGGATAACTGGTTGTGACCTAAAAAGAACAACGCAATCTCTATTCACTTTAAACATCTTACAACCACAAAAGCCTTTGAAGCTAGCAGGTTCACAATTGAAAGTTTTTCAGTCGTTGACTCATTCATGCGCCGATGCCGGAGCAAGTTAATTAAATACACTGCTTCCAAAACATTTTTTTCTATTAATAACAACTTCCAAACAGCAGTCATTAAACTCACGGGCACATTGGCTCCGTCTGAGACAGCGAAGATGACTCTGTAAAGCCGCCCCCTTGTCACTCTGCCTGCCAGCTTCACTACTGCTGACTTGGCGCTCAACGGTGTTACATTGAAAAGCTTGTCGTCGTCGTTGTCGTTGGAGTTTGAGGTTATACTGAAGGAAAGGGAGGCGTCATCATAATCCTCCGCTGTCAACGTTGTCAACTCGTGCCCTGCAGTTGTGGCGTTGCAAGTGCTGGTACTTTACAAGGAATACCAAACAAGACAAAGTAAGATTAATAATAAGTTTGGTCAGAATATTGTGACATTGAAACAAAAATAATAAAACTTTATGTTGGTGTGATACTCCAGGGAGAGCTTCACCCACCTATGTTGGCGTCCAAGGGGACATAGAGGATGGAGGGAGGGTTGATGAAGGATGGTGGTTGATTGCCCTCGGCTACAATGAATGGTGGTGTGGTGCAGTTGAAATAAAACTACGTTTTTTGAGTTTCTGGTTCTTCACTTTTTCAAACTGAAATATGAGCTTAGAACCTAATGAATTTTATAGCATATATTGAAATATAACACATAGTAGAGTTCACGTTGTCGCTCAGCACAGCACAACTCATCCCATTGCCTCGAAATTCACCGGGTTCAATGCGGCTATCATAAAATTTGATTTTCTATTGTATTGTATACCACCACTGCACCCACCTCCTGCATCTCCTTGACTCAGCACCACCAGAGCAGACAGCGCCACACCCCACAGGAACATCCTGACCAGCTTCAAGACCATCATCATCAGCATCACACCCATGCTCATCTTGTATCACCACTGGAGCTTTCACAAAAATCTTTTGCTTCGCTTTTATGCTTGTATTCCGTGCCTTGCTTCGTCATCAAGCAAGTTACCTACTGTTCCAGCTACCTTCGCTGTTTTATGTCATCCTTCCGTGACAGATAATTATCTCGTTGAGTCTAAGTGATCAGTCTTGCTAAACCCTTTCGTCTCAATCACTCATAACTCTAGCCCGTGGTAACATTCTTGTTTGTCTTTTGTGCCAGTGAGTTGTAACTGCTGCTACCAACGTCCCATGAGTATCTGCGGTTTTTATGAAGGCGTTGAACAATCTTAATTACTGATCAATGGATAAATTCAATGAAAATTACAACGTTCGAAAAAACACAACCTATGGGAAATTAAACTTATGTCACAATGAGAGGCGAATAAAAGTCGTGTGAGGGTGGTCTGAATTCACCTTGAAAATGTAAAAAGATATCGTGAAAAAATATAATCAAAAAAATAGTTTGCAAACGATCGCTATCCCATTACTCTCATTGTAAATTGATAAACGAGACTGGGTAATACGAGGAGAAACACAGTGTTTATCGGGGTATGAGAGCTCAAAGACTCGAATAAAGAAAGCACTGGGTAGATCGCCGATCAATCAGTCACTTTTCCTGTATTGAGTGCTTCCCAGCGAGGATCACTCAAGGACCTCTTGGGACGTCGAAATTATTCCCACAGACACCACTTACACCAGACCTTCTCAGTAGCTCATAACGTTGTATGGCCATGCAGTTGTTGATGTTGCTTGCTGTGTATTGCTTTAGTTGTTGTCGCTTGTTGTCGCTTGTTGCTCTTTGTTGTCGCTCGTTGTTCTTTGTTGTCGCAAGTTGTTGCTTTGTCGTTCCTTTGTTGCTTGTTGTTGCTTTGTTGCTTTATTTGTTGTTTATTCGTTTTTTTCATATTAATTTTGTTGCTTTTCTGTCATTTTTGTTTGTTGGGTGTTGTTCCTTGCAATGCTTGTATCACAAATACAATACAATACAATACAATACGTTACAAACACGAATATTATTATAGGGGCATCAACCCCGTAGAGTTTCACAAAGACGCGTGTTTTCCAACGGAAAGCCTTCAAGGGTGTCTGCAAACCCAGAAGGCATTCATTACATTGCTTGCCGCCTCTTGAACCCCTCACAAGCAGCTTAAAGCTCTTTCATAGGTTTAACTACTTATATATAAAAACCTTTGGGTTGATTAATTATATATAAAGCGCTCGGTTTAATTATATTTTTTGTTTAAAGACTGTGTGAAAAATTTTTTATCTCGAATTATTGTTTTTAACTGAGTCATTCCAATACCATTGTGAGGTATTGCATCGTTTATAGTTATTATTATTGACATTGTTTCTGTTCATGTTATTATTATTAGTAGTATTGTTTCTGCTCAGGTGATTATTATTAGTATTGTTTCTGCTCATGTTATTATTATTGACATTGTTTCTGTTCATGTTATTATTATTAGTATTGTTTCTGCTCAGGTTATTATTATTAGTATTGTTTCTGCTCAGATTATTATTATTAGTATTGTTTCTGTTCATGTTATTATTATTAGTATTGTTTCTGCTCATGTGATTATTATTAGTATTGTTTCTGCTCATGTTATTTTTTTATTAGTTTTTGTTGTTATTACAATTTGTGTTGTTATTATAGTTGGTGTTGTTATGTTTTAGTTGTTGTTTTTTTATTCTTGTTATTGTATTTTTTGTAGTTTTTATTTTTGTACTTGTTATTATTGTTGTTATTGTTTTATCGATTATGTTATTATTGATGTTGCTATTGTGGTAGTTGTGTGGTTGGAGTTATAACGTGTACTGATCAGTCAATACGGCACATTGCAAATCGTGGGAGACCGTTCGAAAACACAATGAAAGGTCTTCGTTGCCGGCTTGTGCAAGCCCCCTTATTATGTTATTTCACTCAAAAAAAAAATTCCTTTCACACTTTCCCACTCTTGATCCTTCTCATTATCACACGTCTCCTATAACCTACTTTTGTTTTTGATGTGTGTGGTAATCACACTCGTCTCGGATGCCCCTCCAGCCAGTGCCGTTGCATGTTGACACCAGTGCGGGAAATCACTAGAGACCAACACGACCTCGGTACACCACCAGTGCAACTCTCGGATACACTTCACCACCCACTTTGTCATATTTCTCACTTTTCTCAGGCCATTGAAATTTTCGCCGTTCTATTTTTAGTTCGGAAACGAAGAAATATCTCATTATTATCGTAAATACTTGACATTCTTCAACAATTCTTGAATTAATTGGATCTTAATAATGAGAGTATACTAAAATATAATTAGTGAAAAGCCAAGACAAACAGCTGAGGCGCAAATTAACTAGCTTTCTTGGCTATTTGTAATCATATTACTTGAATTACTCGTCTACTTTCTTAATCGATAACAACATTCAGCCGTGAATAAAAGACCCGTCACTCACGGGCCATGCACCCTTCATCACTCATGTGTGTGCAGCAGAACTTGACTACTGCTCCTCACGCATGCGTGAACTGCTTGGCGAGAAGTTGCTGAAATATTCATATAGCAAGCCACAAGGCTTTCAATAATTCATGCACATCGTCGTTTGAGGCATCAGGTATGCATTAGTTATTTTTTATACTTCTCACGTTGCGCTGCCTAACAATGCTGCTTGTGGAGAAGATTTATTCGTTGTGGTAAGCAATTGTCGTGATTTCCTTTTTTATGGGTCTAAAAAGACGAAAAAATTCTATTACTGAAACCTTGAGAATTATAATGGAACCACACGTTTGTTATATTTTGGAAGGATCCCTTTTATCAATTCTTTGCTAAGAGGAACATTTAATCGGCCATTGTAGTTATTGTTGTTTTATTGTTTTTGTTTTTATTGCGTGGCCATTCCAGGCAAACGTGCGTGGCATATCGATCGATCCATCGATTCTTCCACATTCCTGTTTTCAAACATACATCAAGTTTTTAGCATTCAGAAAATTTCGCCAACTTCTTCAAGCATCCATCCGATTCTCCAACCGCCTTCCCAACCCTCAATGGAACTTTTCGACCACGTTTTCAAACGAACTCATCTGCCTAATTACTCATCCATTTGAACCACTCAAAAATGTTTCATACGTGTCCATTCTTCAGTCAGTCATGTACCTAACAACCTTCTCATCCATCCAAACCCTCGATAACTTAACTAACAGCTCTGTCAACTTTTAACCACATTTCTTACCCTTTCACCGCTCAGATAATCTATTCAACCACTCACTAGCCGTACAAACAGCTGTTCTACCGATAAGTTTTTTATTCAAATATTTGGCAAAATATTTATCTATTCAAGTGGTTTTTAATTCTTCCAACCATCCACCATTCATCCAACCATCTACCATTTATGCAACAAACACCATTCATCCAACCACCCACCATTCATCCAACCACCCACCATTCATGCAGCCACCCACCATTCACCCAACCACCCACCATTCATCCAACC
>OX387247.1:3846718-3849218 GCA_947562095.1 Branchellion lobata | reverse complement strand
TTTTCAGTTAATAATCATTCTGCTTCTTTCACTCCAATTCTTTCTCAATCAGTTTCCTCTCTTTCTTCGCCACATAGTCTACACTTCAGTTTACTCCTTTTTTTCTTCTTTCTTTTCATCTCTTTGGACGTCAGTGTCAAATCCAAAGGACGACTTTGCCGGAACATCAAACATTAACGTGAAGAGTCAATAGTAAATTTTAAAATCTTTCTTAAAAATTTAAATCAAAAAATAATAAACTTACAATAATTAGATTTTCATTTCAAAACTTGAACTAGGACTTCAATTTATTTTAATCATCATTATTATCACAGCCAATGTTTGCATTGTTCTTCGTACTCTTAATTTTCCTTATATTGCTTCCCAAAGTCGCGTGTGTGCGGAGCAGATGAGGTTCGAAAGGAGGTCAAAAGAGGGCTGGAGGTGTGCAGTGTAATGATCAATACAAATTGGCGCCTAATGAGGGCCTGAATTTGTCGTGATTAGGAACTTCCTCCGATCAATGCACCGCCGCTCTTATGCCCTATAATTCCCTGTTATTTTTGCTTATAATGCTTAGAAGAATTCAAATCAGGAGCAGATATTTTTTTTTGTAATTTGTTTATATGATATAATTACTTTTTTCATTTTTTTTAGTCTTAATCGAAGCAAATCTAGACAAACGTTGGAAGTGGCACAAAACATGGCGAACAATTAACATGAAAGAAAAAATTAAAATCAACAACAACTGAATGTCATCAAAACTGTCAATTGTCTGTTACAAGAAACCACAAGGAAATCTGTCTGGATACCACAATTCTGTGCAATGCTTTTCAGCACTTGTTTACTTTCTTGTTCAGTAAGTTGGCAAACGATATTTATGTAGGCGTTTGTTGAAGATATCACTGCAATGTCTGTATTTCAAACGAGAAAACGGCGGATTCGGCAATCTTTGAAAAATCTTTTCAGAATCTTCGCAATCATCAAAAAACATAACTTTTAAATAAATTAACCTATTTATAACTAACATTTGAAACTTTAAATTTCAAATAGTTTGAATAAAGTAAGCTAAAGTTACGGGTATACACGCTTTCGCTAAACCGGAAACTCATAACTCAATCTTTTTATATTTTTGATTGTAGTTACATCATTCTTGATTATGATTATCTAATTTCCATTTTAATCATCTAATCTTTTTAAAAGGTATCTAATCTTTTTAATAAGTATCTAATCTTTTTAATAAGTATCTAATCTTTTTAATAAGTATCTAATCTTTTTTAATAAGTATCTAATCTTTTTTAATAAGTATCTAATCTTTTTAATAAGTATCTAATCTTTTTAATAAGTATCTAATCTTTTTAATAAGTATCTAATCTTTTTTAATAATTATCTAATCTTTTTAGTAAGTATCTAATCTTTTTAATAAATATCTAATCTTTTTAATAAGTATCTAATCTTTTTAATAAGCATCTAATCTTTTTAATAAGTATCTAATCTTTTTACTAAGTATCTACTCTTTTTTAATAAATATCTAATCTTTTTTTTTACTAAGTATCTAATCTTTTTTTACTAAGTGTCTAATCTTTTTTTTATAAGTATCTAATCTTTTTAATAAGTATCTAATCTTTTTAATAAGTATTTAATCTTTTTAATAAGTATCTAATTTTTTTAATAAGTATCTAATCTTTTTAATAAGTATCTACTTTTTTTTAATTAACTAATTTTTGTTGTATTTATTTAATTTTGAATCAATTGGTCTGTTGATGTTCTAATAGCATGAAGCTGTAGTATAAATGGTTTATTGAATACGTCCTGTATGTGAGTTAATCATTATATTTATCGATGATGTGGACTGCAGTTATGAATTTTCATATATACCATAATATAAAATATTCTTCCTTCAAATGATTATATGTTTTTGGAAAATTCTTGGCTAGATTCTATATTAAAACGCTACATTCTGTTTAGGCCTCCCTTAATGCTCCATACAACGCACAACACCTCACCTCACGCACAAAACTCACTTTTCCTCCTTTTTACCCTACACAAACATCCCTCAGTGTGACACCCTTGAGAACAATGATGCGATCACGCTCTTGTGAACATTTCTTTGTTACTTTGCAAACTTTTCTAGAACGATTAAGTATGAATTAAACAATTCATGATTATCTACACGCTTGTCACATAGTGCACTCGACTCTAATTGGAGGTTCGATGCTCTGAACAGTATGAGCTGGTCTGGGTGCTTTGATAGCTTTTGATGGGCCTGAGCGGGAGTTGAAGGTGGGAGGCAACAGACTGGGTCGACACTGCCAAGCGCCGAGACCACCCCAGTGCCTCTCACTCCCACTTCCAAGGCACCCACAAGTGGGTCTTAGTCGCACCCTCTCGTCACGACAGCCAGGTCACCCAGGGTCTCAGGAGGGCGCGCAAAGTGACCCGAAAAGCTTGTGAAGTCTCCTTGTTTCACCAGCTGTCATGCTGTCGCAATAACCTCTGAGGCACCACAGTGACTTTCAGC